>JAUZSU010000179.1:69684-124881 GCA_034780255.1 Parotocinclus maculicauda
TCTCTCTCTCTCTCTCTCTCTCTTTCTCTCTCTCTCTCTCTCTCTCTCTCTCTCTCTCTCTCTCTCTCTCTCTCTCTGTGTGGGTGGGGTGTGGGTGTGGGTGTGGGTGTGGGTGGTGTGTACCAGATTCTGTGCTGAACACTCTCTGAGTCAGGATGCTGGGTGCTCATGCAAGGGGCTCCCAGGGGTCACTGCACACAATCGATTGAGGGATTCAGACAAAATTCAATCAGTGAAATGGCAGGGCCAGCACCACTGCTATAGGCAGGGCCAGGCTATAGCACCATTGACCCTGAAACCTGGAGCAGGAGAGGAGAGAAAGAGGGACGGCGGATAATCATGGTTAGAGCGCCTCTCTATGACGGCCGTGCTCATTTAACTGTGTGAGCGGCGTGTGCCGAGGCCCCACAAAAGGTCCATCTGCCTGCTCTAAGTGCATAGTGAGATAATAAGGTGTCGTGGATGCCGATGCAATGTCTCCTGGCTCAGTTTTTCTGAAGCCATGGCAGGGAGCGAGGGGCCGCCTTCAGCGGTTTGCCTCGGCCACTGGGTTTTGGAGAAATCTGGCTTTAAAGCGCATTTCTCTAGGCACTGAACGAGGTGTGTAATCTCCAATGCCGTCGGCAAACAGAGTCCATGAAGTCTGTAAGGCTTTCATTTACGGAGGCCTAGTGCAGCCTCCTTCTGGAGGGAAAAGCAGAACACATAATTAAGATATATGGCTGGCTCTTTATATAGCCATAGCCTTAAAATATAGAGAAGCAGACGAGTCTCCGTTAATCAGCAGCCTGTGGTTACTTTTGTACAGCCATATATTCGAGAGGGCTCGAAGCTTGTGTGTGCGTGAGTACGTGCGTGCGCGTGTGCGTGTGTGCGTGTGTGTGTGCGTGTGCGTGTGTGTGCGCACGCGTGTGCGTGTGTGTTCAATCTCTCAGTAGTATAAGTAGAATACTATAAAAGGGTATTGGGTAGAAAGATAACCTCTCTATGTGCATGGGTCATAGTAAGCCATGTACTGTATGCATGTAAGAGAGAAGTTGGCTACCATGTCCAGGCAGTGACCCGTAGCTCCTAGGTTCCTTGTCTGAGCCTGGCTTCTGCACTAATGTATGTGCCGTGTGGGCTGTTGACAATAGCGTGTGTGAGAGAGGTGGCATCCACTAGTGACCAAGCATGCTTAACTTTGTCACTGGCTAATGATATCTATCCATCAATCACAGGGGGTGGCGCTGGCCAAATGATGATGGATTGAATTAGTTTTTATTGAAACGGTTGGCTAACTAACCAAACCCTGTAATTATGCTGTCAGGATAAGTGAACCGTCTCAATGAGAGGCTCACCTTAACAAATTCACACTCCTGTTAATTACAATGTCCCTCATATGGGCAGATGCACCTCATGTAATCCCTAATCACAAGTGAATACAGGGTCATTTAGAGTGCCAGGACCAGTGGTGTGCGAATTCGGTAGCTCTAAATATTTGAAATTGAAATTTGTTTTATTATTGTTTATATTGTCATTTGATACATTTGAATTATAATGTGCAGCCTGGTCAAACTCCATGCTTCCATTAATTAAAATTTCCCAAATACAGAAATATTTAAATTATTTAATGCTCACATAAATTAGGGGATATTTCATTAGGTTATTAATTTTTGTGAGCAGTATAATTGAAAAGTCAATTATAATATTTGACGACGATGTACAACTTAGGAAACATTTGAATCTGAAAAGCTAATGTATTTGATAAGGTCTCAGAAATTAGTTGGACTGTTAATAGTATATTATTTGCAGAAATAGTTCATATTTAAGTTTGTACCGTGCAGTGTTTGGGTCGATTTATTTCCATTCATTTGACTAGGGAACCCAAATATTTGCATAAGACATTTATAACAAATATTAGAAAATATAATATATGCCTGCAGTTTAATTGCTACAAACAAAATATTTATGTTGACTAAAATCAAACGAGATCCCAGTTGTAGTTTACTGCATTGAGGGACTGAAGTGTTTTAATTAAATGACTCGAAGAAACTATGGGAAATGGCTTAATTTCATATTGAGACACATGACTTTGGGATCTTGGCAAAGCAATTAACCTCAGCTTATCTCATTAAAAAGCTGCTTTCATGGCCAGGAGCAGAGACTTTTCTGCCAACACAGGACATGAAAGACTCGATTTGTAAATCCCAAACACTGAAAGTAATTGCAAAGGTAGATGTGGAGGGTAGTGATAAAGTGACATGGCTGAACTGAAATTAGAATGAAAATAGGGTGTTTGTATGTTAGGAGGGGAATTAGATAAGACCTTTTAATTGCTTAATAAGACACTGCATGTTACTCTAAGTAAACATTTAATTTAAATTAAAGGCTGCAATTTGTCTCCTTGGTAAACTTGTGTTCTAATGAATGATGTTTGCCTCCTATTCCCAGGACAACTGAGTTTGTAGTCTTATATGCTATATTAAAAATATAATATTTCATTTACTTACTTTAATAAAAACAGATTATCTTAATAAGGTGGCTTAAATAGTTTAATTTAAGGGTCTCCACCCTGAGCAGCTGAAAGCAGACACAGGACATCTGAAAAACATTCCCTGGTCACCCTGCACTCCTCCTGGTTTTCCAACCTCATTGAAAGTCCATTAGTGTCAGACTAGAGGAGATAACTGTCACCATTTAGTTTATTTAGAGATAGGATAATAATTGCTGTGATTTGACCTAAAACACTCTGATGCCTCAGCCACAACAATCATTATGGCTGTTTTTTAAAATAATTTAACGAGTTAATGGCATTTAGAGATTGTGTGTGTGTGTGTGTGTGTGGTATTGGGAGATCAGGTTAATATAACAATGTGAGGACCAAATGTCGCCACATGAATAGAAAGATCTGATCTGACGTGACCTTGTGGGGAGGTTTTTCTATAAAAAAAAAAACACCTTTCTTTAAAAAAACAAAATGAGCCAGAATATCTGCTTTAGGTTACCGTGTTTATGGTAATTGTTAAGTGTATGTGTAGAATTGACTACAATAATGTTATGTCAATGTAAAGTCCTCAAATTGATGGAAGTGCAAACAAAGCCCCAAGTATGAGCCAGAAACAATATTGATCTAGTAATGTTTTCCTCACAGTAACTGAATCAGACATCTTTATGCAAACGAGAGAACGTGTGCATGTGCATCTATAATTTTAATCTGCTGCATCAAAATAATTACACTGAGGTAAATACAGGCAGTGTTCAGTGATCTAATCAAAAGGAGTCTGAGGATGAATGCTGAGCATTATCAAATTTATGAAATGGAACAGATCTGTATATGGTCTGTTCCGTATTAAAAATGCATCCCTTTGTGTGCTGTATTTTACCATTGCTGTGCCCTTTGAGAGGCGTTAGGGGATACTATAGGTATGGTTAAGTGGGACATGCGGATATTGGAAATGGATTGGCTACCTCGTGCCTGCTCTGTGACAAGCCACTGCCTTTCACTAGAAAGTAAATGGCACCTGAAACCTGATTAGCCTCCATAATAAAGAGTGATATTTTCATTCCTCCAATTCTCGGCATTATGGCGGTGCTCTCCGCCGTACCAGTGCCGGGAATGGTCTGCTCCTTTGACAGATAGTAGATATCCCTACTGTCGCTTGTTTGGACATACCTGTCATTCATGACATGGAAAAACAGACAGCCTAGAAAATAAAAAGCAACTAAATAATGTCAAAAGATCAGAAATCAATGGACTGGAATGCGATACTCTCACTCTGCTCACATTTACTCCATCACTGTGTCATTCCATGGCCACTAATTTTGCTTTTGTTCGCTCCCATGGAGATGCAACTTAAGTACTCTGAAGCTCTTACCATGTTAGACTATTGGCAAAAATAACCTCTAATAGTACACTGTAAGTAACAGGCTTATTAAGTTACATGCAAACTGTTGATGTAAATGGAGGAGAAGCAGGTTGGGAAAGAGTACAGTATGTCAACAATAGCACAAAAAACTGAGAGCAAAGTAGCCTATCAGATGTATGGCATAAAACTGTTTGTTGCTCAAATTGGTTTAATATTAACCAGCATTTAAAAAAGCATAGTAAGTGAGTATTTGTGTTACTTGATTTGGACAAAATGTTATTACATGTTTATAGTCTTATTGTACCGCTTTATAGAATTCTAATATATCTGCATTTGTTGCAACTGTAGCAGAAATGTATAATATTACCATTAATTGTAGAATTTTAATTCACAAATATATTATTTTGTGGACTACGGAGCGGGAGGGGCACTAGAGGTTAAGATCTCTGACTTCACCATCAGCTGGAGTCACAATCTGCTATTGTACACACGAGGAAAAATAACCATCCGTACGGTTTTGTGTTCTCGGCTGAGGCTAAGATGCAGACGCAGGATAAAAAAGAGAAAGAAACCGGTTCTGTACATTTCCAAAAGATAAATTTAATTTCTTTGCTATTTGGAGGTCTTCTTTGAAACGGCGGTTGTAATGAACACATTCAGAAACTGGAGAATAGATTTACCCTCAGCTTCAAATAAGTCAGCGTTATCAGACTCCGTCATTCGCTCCTTCCTATTTTCGAGCAGCTAATTGATGTTTTTGATGTTGGCGAGAAAATTGAAGAAAATGTCGTGTGTGTGAACCAGAGCGGAAGTTAATAAGATTGACTGTGCTGACGGAATTTACAATGAGCGACGTCTAGGCATATAACAGAGGCTGCTGCAGACTTACCCGTCCATCTTGGTAAAGAGTTGGAATGGACGCCCTGTGAATGCTATTAGGCCTACCTAAAAAGATTGAGAAGAAATTATAAATTTATCCTTTATTTTAATGTTTTGTTTTTTTGTGTGTGTGAGCCACCTTTTTTGAGATGGCGTGAGCAGCTGTGTGTAGCAGCAGGGGTCTTGCCCTGGACCACGCCAAGAAATTGGAGGGACGCATTTTCCAAGGCTTCCCTTTTCAAACAACACTCATTCTTAATGCTGTTTTGAGTTTGAAAAGACATAGTGCTTTAAAAGGGTTAGATTAAGATATGTCTAAGAGATGCACCAATATCGTTAGGGTCATTGCATATGTTTGGGTGCTGTGAAACAGAGCTCAAACTCAAATCCCCTTAAATAAAAGGATTGAAGCACCACCATGGTAGCCCCATCTTTAGCCATTTATCGGACTCTGGCTGGATTCTAAGTAAAAGCTCTTGTTCTCTGATACCATGTGGATTACTTGCTTTTAGATTTTTTGGTTATTCTTTTTCTTTTCGTAGTGTTTGGTTTTCTCTACTTGTGTATTGCTAAAGAGCTTTTTTCTCGAAAGTATTTTTTTATTTTTTTTAAAGTATGCATTTGTAGTTTGGAGTATGGTTAGGTTTAATAGGGGTTCTGTGTTTTTAACTACAATGTGGATTAGCCGAGTTCGGTTCAGTGCTTCTGATTATTTTTGCCAGCCTTTAGGGGACTGAACTAAAACCGCAATACGGCCAGTACCCCCAAGCGGTCTTCTTTTTGAAGACACCGAAAAAAGTGGACTCCACCGGCGCCCGGCCCTCCGAGGATCCAGAGTAAGGGACATTATTCTCCAACTAGCCAATTAATTCCACCGGCAAAGATCGGTTAGCGCTTCTTCTTCCCCCAATCACACCGCCCGCCCTCCGTTCGCCATTTGAAATGCTAACACAATGAAATATTTTCTATTGGTCCGTGTCCCTTGGCTAAGCCACTGCCGCGGGCAGAGAATTTCATCGACTGATGAGACCAGAGGCAGACGCGATAAAAAGGTTACCTGTACGTGACATACATTCCAAATGGGCAGCACCACCTTGAACTGGAAAGTTCTGTAACTTTTAGTTGACTTTTAATCGCTAGCATTGCAGCACTGTTGTGGTGCTTAAGAATGAAGTACACAAGGCTGGCTTTAATTATATATGTAACATAACGAATGCCTCACATTGAATATAAAATATAGGACACATGCCAAAAAGTGAAACACTTTCTTGATTTATTGTTATTTATAACTTGTCAGAGCTGGCATTATCTTTAGAAGTATTAGCTAAAGTGTTTAAGTTGGTGAATCTGCCCAAATACAATGAAAATGCTAATTGTAATAGTGGTAGTAATAATAATAACAGTGTTATTAATATGATTATGTTGGTTTTCTTTGTTGTATCACATATTAGTTTGGTAAAATGCTAAAATTGTATTCAGCTTGCTTCTAAAGACCATGGTTTTTAGTATTTGCAAATATAGCTTTAGCTGCATATAATTAAAAAGTTGTTCACCTTTCCACTTTACCATTCACATTTAAAAAATGATTATAATTAATTAGTTATATCACACATGCTACATTCAAATCCACGTTTTGTCTTTGATCTGAATGTAGTGATCTTGCTGAAGCCGACCTGTGGTGTTTCACTGAGAGGAAAGCAGTATTATTGCAGTTGTCACACATCTGCACCTGAGGGCTGAGTAAGAGGGATCCTCACAGTAGCAGGGAGGAGAAACTGAGCCCATTCTCAAACTGCTGGTTAAAGATAGGGCAGATTACATTAATGGTGTGATACCCCCAACTGCCCCAGAGCAGAGCCAGCAACATATAGACACACCTGCACCCTACATCACACACACACACACACACACACACACACACACACACACACACACACACACTGCTGTCTACAAGGAGCAAGGCAGGTGGCTCCCAGTGGCTGCGGCTTCATGACAGCATGCCATTAAAAATAGCAGGCCTGTTGATCAATCCAGCCGGCGTGACAGCTTTGCCGCGAGGCCTGGCTCTTTGAGCGCTTGTGCCCCGGCAGCTCCCGCTCTCTTTCTCCACACTAATTGGTGAAAGTTATTCTATATGCTTGTGGCACTGGGCTCTTTTTTCCTTTTGTCGACTTCTCCTTTTTCTCCTTCTCCTTCTTCCTTAGCTCTGGCTCGTCTACTCCCATCAGTACACCATATTTCTTAACCACAATGGAAGTGATAACTTTTAGTTAGGTTTTGCAAGTGGGTTAAATATGATGTGTGCCGGAGGCACTGTTCGTTCTGCCTCACTCTTGCCCTCTTCTTTAAAAAAAAAAAAAAAAAAAGATTCTCATAATGTTGAGTATTGACATTGATTCATTTTAACATAATGCACAAAAAAAGAACAACATGCCTATTTCAATGCCAAATGTTAGGCAAATTAAATTCGTTAAGGCAACACTCTCATTCATCAAATAATTTTTTTTTAAATGCAGTGCGTTTTAACAGTAACTTGTGTTTTAATTTACCCATGTAGAATGAATCTCATATTCAAACACATTGAAACTTACTAGAAACTTTAAAAGGCTCTGAACTGAGACATGAAAGATATTTTGCTCCATGCAGACTGTCATGTTCTAGCACAGTGTTAAGAATACACTCTCACCTCTTGTCTTCCATTAAGTGTTTACCCCCCAATTCCTTTCGTAACGAAATAAATGAGTGTGAAGGAACAAGGAGAAGCAGACAGTAAATATTTAACTGTCTTCTTTTTCTCGTGTGTTTAGACTTCTTAATTACATAGACACGGCATAGTGTTAACGTTTGGCGTTATGGAAAACTCCTGTTAAGACTTAAATGCTGAGCACAGACCGGGTCTCTATTATGAATTTAGTTGTTAATATTGGATATTTATTTTCGGAAACCCATGTAGTCCAGATGATGGTTTGTGTGCACACTAGGGCTCTTTTACATCCTCTGTTAAAAGCACTTGTTGAAACCCATTTCATTGTTGCTTCTTAGAGAATTGATGTGAAAGACAAACAGAAACCATTAGGCCTGCCGTTTTGGATTTTACATGCAGTTACGTGAAGCCTTCAGTGTGTTATATTCTAAAATTGATTTTTACTATAGCTATATAAAATTATTGGCTTTCGTATACAGGAATATTATTGTTTTATTACGTTATTTAGTTTCTCCACCCAGTGGCACAGAAGAGGCTTTAATGGCTATTGTGAAGAATGCAGATTTGCTACACGACTCTAGGATGTTACATGGGTGTTAATATTTTTGCTTGTCTTCTTACAATGTTTGAGAATATTCTTTCTAAGCAGACCTTTCCAAATGTAAAATTTAACGCAAATATTTTTAGATGTATGTTGACGATCGTAGCTGTGCGTAGGGGTTAAGTACCCCAGAGCTATGTATTGGAGGGGTCTTTATGTTGTGCTTGTTTGTAATACTGTTTTAGAGATTCAGTTAATGTACAGTAGGTGTAAGTCTGGGTGGTTCGGGGTATGCAGGAGATAAGATGGAGCTCAGGCTGAATATCGTGAGGAGAGGAATTGGGGGGCTTCTTTTTAAAGCTCCCTCTCAGGCTCTGAAGTGAGGACAGGATCAAAGCAGCTTGTTTTATATGGCTTGTGCACGACTTTGAAGTCCCCGAGTCACCTACAGCACTCACTTCATCAAGTTCACTAGTGTCTTAATAGCAGATCAATAAGTTTCAAAGTTGGAGAGTTAATTTGATACTAGTGCTGATGTGATCATGCTGGGCCGGCAGCCGTTCTCTCGCTCGCTCGCTCGTAGCTCTTACCGACTTTCCTTCCACATTTTCTTTGCGTGCACACACAGCATCTATTTAAATCTCTCGGTGTGCGTTAACAGACGGCATCTTTTCATTTCAGACCGCACTTCCTTAGTTGACACTGATTCATTAAAATGCTGCTAAGACAAAAAAAACATTAATTAAAATAAATACAGCTGTGGAAATTCAGTGTTTTGTGTATTACAAAATTTCAGGATTATGTACATTTTGTACACATACTGTTTTTCAGCTAGTGTTTAAGTCCATATAGTTTCTGCAGATACCCAGTCAGTACTGAATTTTAGACTTTTGTCAAGCTAATTTGTAAATATAATTTAAATCTATGATGTAAATTAAATAATGACTTCAGTGATTTGTTTTTAACAATATGCCACAAATAGTTAATATAAGGCATTAATTATCCATTATGTCTAAAACCGTTATAAATACATTATATATTATATGTATATTGAGTTTTGTGTCAATTGTTTTATCTATGCAGGATTGTATTGTTTGTTTGTTGTGCTTTTTTGGAAGCATTTTAATTAAAAAATTGCTACTAACTTACAATAGGTCACTATAACTACCTTAATGTTGAATTCAGAAAATATTTTATTTGTTCTATTTGATATTAAAATGTACTTTGCACAATTTAATGTTTGTCATATTCTTTCAGTAATTATATTCTTTCATATTATATACTATGATCTCTGGCAATATTATTATTATTATTATTTTTGTAATATTCACTATGGCGCACAAATAAAGATCGCGAGATTGCTGATATTTAAATGCAAAAGAAACAGCAAAGAAAAACTGAAAGAGGCTCTTAAGCGGCTTTTCTTATTTTGGTGAGGACTCGTATTGCTAACCATGAGCTGGTAGCCTTGGAGCGGCACCACCAGAACAAAAGCCCAATTTAGTGTGTTCATCTGAGGGTGCTAATGGTATTAGTGGAGCGACAGGGTGGTCAGCAGGAGCGCAGAGCTCCGATGTGAAGCCGCAGCTTGACCTGCAGCCGCACCGATTCACTGCTTCGATAGCATTAAAACTGTCGCATCTGTCGTTTCTCTGCCCCCCTCCAGAACCTTTTCATTCCACTGTTTATATGCCTATTTTTTAGAGTAAAGAAAACAAAAGAATTTATTTATTCTTTAGAATAACGGCTATTCGTAATGTGTAATGTGAGCAGTAGCCGCGAAAGACTTGTGGTGCTAAACTTCATTTGCTGATTTAATACTCAGTGCTGATCGTCTTCTCATGGCAAGAACAAAGTCAGTTTAAAATATTTGCGTGTATCTGTGTGCGTTTCTGCGACATGCGCGTGCTGCTGGTGATGATGCGCACTAGGAATTGAGTAGGATAAATGGCAAGTTACTTGGAAAATTTGTCTGAAACGCTATATAAGGTAAGGACGTTTTTATGAAGTCATTTATGGTTGAAGATTCTTAAGGTTATTTTTATTTGGATCTCTAATAATGGGGTGTTGTGAATGAGGATTAATCGATTCATTATTTCAGATTTCATACTGTCAAATAAACTGTGCATTTGTGTTGTTATTAATAGTGTGTCTGACAGTGCTTGTGGGATGTGTAAATTTGTTCTTGTGGCCACGGTAAGGAAAGTGTTTGCGGTCGGGCTTAGTGCTGTCTGTGTGGTCTAGGGCGGCCGGTCTGTGCAATACCTGCTTTCTGAAAAAGACGTAGCTGGCCTGTCGTTTGAGATTATATATTTTATATTATTTGTATTTGTTCAGAAGCATTGTGTTGGATACTCCAATTTTAATGTGTGTGTGTCTCCTTGCTTATTTTCTTCATTTATGTAATGCATAATGTAAAAAAAGAAAGACTTTGAAATTAAATTGCATCTGCCCATGGTTACACAGGAAAAAAAAATGACCTTAGAATTTTTTTTTTCTCAAAACAGTTTCCAACCTGCTTATCAAAAATACCCAGAAAGACAGGTCAGGATTCTCAATTTTTTTTTTTCCACACATAAAATGAAATGTTGAATCATTAAAAGTCGATTAAACTGGTTTATTATCTCCTGAGAGGCACCTTAAGATGATGGTGTCTTTCTTTAAATTGTTGAAGGAAAAAAAAAAAATCTCGCAGATTTAGTCCCTGTCAGTCAGAAATAATTGTGTGCTTAATCTTGTCCCTGATGGATGACTTGGAGTTCAGCAACGGGCCAGCTCCAATGACAAATACAATATTAATATTCATTAACTGCTTTGACAATGCTAATTTTGATGCAGTAGTAAAGGGCCTTCCAAAGTTAGCGGCCAAAGCATCAGAGCTGCGCAAGGTGGGAAGATAATTTGTGCCGGTTTACAGTGCTGAAAGCGTTTAAAGTCTTAAACAAAAAAAGAAAGCTTAGGTACCACAATCGAAATAAAAGAGAAAGGGAAAAAGTTCAGACGCATTGGAAACCAGAGCTGCGGAAGTAATACGATCAAGAGAGCGTTTCGAAAATTTGACACCTCCGATGCTGCATCTTTGAGCAAATATTTTTCTTTTTTTTTTTTTTAAAGAAAACCTTTCTACAGAAAAAGGAACGTAACATGGTAAGTCAGCACATTCTCAGTTTTTCTTTAATCTTTTTGATCTTTTCAATTATCGCCATTTGAAGATCAATGGTGATTTTTTTCTGCTATGGTTAAAAGGCTCACAGCGGTGGCATGGTGTTTGGTCGGATCACGGCTTTAAGAGTGGGCTTCCTCACTTCCAGCCATCAGTTGGCCAGACTTAATTTTCCCGTTGCTCGTGTTTCAGAATCAGCGTGCCTTGTTTTGGTTGTCCGTTTTTATCACGTCTTGCTGTTGATTTTGAGCAATTTTTGGATGTCGGTTTTTATGATTCACGTAGGGTTTTTTGCTGCTATTGTCTTGAAATACTGTGACTCTGTTGCAAGTTAAAAAGCTTAGTGGGCTTACATGTGCAGAACTCTTTTGTTGATAAATGTCAGTTAGTCCTTTTTGTCTACTTCTGATGGCTTGTGTCCCCCCATCAAAATTGCACAGAGGAGCGAATTCGAGTGTGGGGCGTCGTGGCGAACTGTCCGCAGCTAGACTCGCTCCGAGTCGCATCGGATTATTCGCTCTGACTTTTTCTGCTCTCCTTTTTTCCTGCTTTTTGTGTTTTATTTTAGCTGATGCTTTGAATGGAGTGTGGCGTTAGGGATTAATGACATGACAAGGGACACCCTGCTGCTTGAGTTTAGTCAAGTTAGGACAACTCCTATAGAAAAGGCTCGAGCACATTTATGCTCGATGAACTGTGGAGACCAGAAGGAAAGCCTCGCTCTTCCACTTTTTTTTTTTGGGTTGTTGTTCCGTCAACTTATCAGAGAAAGATGGACACAAAAGGGCTTATTAAAAGGATATGAAGATGAGCGAGGGGGTGAGTGAGAGGGATCTTCTCTCTCAGATAGCGAGTGAGGGAGCAACGAAGCGGGTTCAGTTCCATGTGCTGCCAGCTGAGGTAAGATCCGGCAGCTCCAGGAATAAAAATTTTACTCCCAGCACTGTAACGGACTCTGGACTTGGCTGAGCGAGCGGTCGGTGTGTGTTGGAGAGGGTTGTGTTATCGGCGGAGGCGATCAGGGCTGTCGGGCTGCTGCAGATGAGGTGCTGCCCTCCAGTGGATTAGTGGATGACATGGTGAGGTGTATGTTGTAGTCAAAGCACTACAGTGAGTGGCGGCATGCTTGTTTTAACCAGGAACCGAGCAGCATCAGGACCCCATCTCGTATAGAAAGCTTTTAAATGGTAAGACATCCTATTTTAAGATGGTATTGTCTACTTATTTAAAATGATCTCATTTTTCTGTCATTTTCTTTTTTTCTCTTTTTGACAGCTGTTTTTCTTTTTTTTGTGACTGGTTGTTTGCAATTTATATCATTTAAGTTGATAGTGACAGCTTGACAACATTCAATAATGAACGGCCGCTCCATTTGATTGCCTTGTCTGGCACACTTACCTTGCTTTTTATGAAGTAAACAGAGAGACTGAAATGTGTAAAGATAATAAATCATATTTGTAGCATATATTTGTAGAAGTTAATAAATCATATTTATAGAAAATATTTGTAACAGTTTTTTATAAGCATACTTGTAAAAAAAAAAAAAAATAACAAATTGATCATTAACGCAACAAATCGCTTGAGATTATTTAAAAAAATATTTTACTTTATTACCTGAAATTATTAAATTGATAAAGTTATTTTACTTAATTACTATAATCATTAATGGAAATTACCATCCTGTTACAATTATTTGGAATTCATGGAAAATATTGTCATGAAATAATAAATGAAAAAAATCAGTAAAACGTAAATGAAAAAATCAGTGTGTGACATTTGGTTTAGGAATAAATGAAATGGCAAAACTAAAATCAAGAAAATAATAAGAATAAATATGCTTATGGGATAAATTAAAAAACAGTACAAAATTGTTGATGATAAAGTGGCATGAAAATTGTTAGAAACACAATTTCGAATTTCTTTATTTTATAACCTTATTTAAATGCTGTAATTGTTGTGCATTTATGACATTTCTAGCCTTTCTAACATTTCTGTGTGCTTATTTGGCTGCTTATAATAACTGTGCTGGCTAATTTTAGGGTGATGGTCAGCAGTGGTCGGGTTGACAGGTTGATTGCAGATTTTGCAAGGGTTCAAAAAGTCCACGCTAGTGCTGGTGTCAAATGATTAAATAAAGGAAGTTAGCGGCTGTGCTGCTATGGTCAAAGTGTAACCACTGCCTTTGTGTGCTGCATGTGTAAGACTTTCTCTGGGCTTAGTTTGGGCATCAATGACTCCTCAAAGTTCTCCACATAATGTCTGAAAATATACCGATTAAAAATAATTTTTATTTAAAAATTAAAAAAAGTTTAATTAAAACAAATATATTTATTGTATGAATGGGATACACACACACTATATATATATATATATATATATATATTTATATAGTTCATTTATATCTAAGAAATTAAGTGAAATAAGCAGGGTTTCATTTATGGTGTGAATGGCAATGGGAATGTCTGCATGAGCCTGTTAAGTAATCACAATGCTGTGTAGAAAGAAAGTGCACGCTGGTGCCTCTTTTCATTTTGAGGATTTATTCCAGAACTAAAGGCAAACAGAATATTTGTTTGATGCACCGGAGGCCAAGACCTTATATAGACCGTTTTTAGACATTGAGAGGTCAGCAGGTGTTAGGCGCAGGGTCTTCTTTATTCTCTTCTTCTTGTTTAAAAAAGCAGGGAACAGCTAGGGACCTCTATTTGCCACTCTCATTTTTAATATTTCTCATCTTAACTTACTTTTTTGTTGAGGTAAGTCGCCTGTTGTTGGGGGCATCCTAAAGGCACAGGCACACAAACCATTTAGGGATGCACATAATTCTAAGAAATATGTAATTTATTTCATCTTATCATCTTTTTGTTTAATGTGCTTACGGAGGTGAGCTGATTAGTTGCTAAGAAGAAACATAACCTAGATGTATAAACATGGTGCTTGATGTTTGATTAGACTGCTGAATACAGATCTGACATGCCAACCCCTCTTCCTGCAATGCTGCATAACGTGCGTGCATGTTTGTAAAATTTGCCTGTTTATTGAGGGACACCCATGAATCCACTTGAGCTTTGGACCTGAAATCAGGGTTGAAATAGAAAACCAGGAGAAGGGAAGAAGAAAGGAGGCGTGCAGTTTGTTGGCGGCTGTAGTGAGGAGAACAGCATTGTGGAGAAGAGGGGAGGGGGTTGTGGTTATGAACCTGAGGGAAGGCCTGGCGTTAGGGCTGGATGAAGAGGCTGAGAAGAGAGCAGTGCTACCCTCCAGCCTCTCTCTGCTCCAACTGGCTGACTGCTGGCCACTCTCCCTCTCTGCCTGGGTGAGTATTGGTCTGTAGGCCCCAGGTTTTTGCTTTATTGCAGCTGTTTTTGCCTATGCGCATGGGAGCAAACGAAAGAGGATCGATATAGGACATTTCTGTAAGATTAATGACTGGTAAGAGGGGTTGTGTAACAGGTAAACAAAGTATCATGATGTCATTTTCAATCGGCAAATGTATTTGCTTGTTGATTGAGCTTTGTAATAATTCATATCTAATAAATTATCTTATCACTAATTAACAATGACAAATTTATTTATGCAGCTATTTCACTGTTTAGTACAAAAAACTGTTTAAATTGATTTACTAAAAATGTAAAAAAAAAAAAAAAAAAACATACACTGGCAATACTTGTTTAACGTATGAGAGTCTAAATTCAAAATAAAGCATATTTCATGGAAAGGTCTGGACTTGAACAGAATATTTTATTTATATAAATTAATTAATATAATAATAATAATAATAATAATAATAATTATAATAATAACCTTTCTTTCACACACCCACACAATCCAGTCAAATGTTTTATTTTTTTAATAGGTCTGCGCAAACGCCGTAGGCCACCAGTCGATTACACATATCATTGTTGAAGATAAATAACCATTTGTAATCATATATATATATATATATATATATAATATTCATAATTATGATATGTAATTTTTTCCTTAATCTCTTTATTGGAATACAAGCAAAGAATACAGAATTTGTATGCTGTGACAAAATAGGAAAGTAAAGTTTCTATAGGCTATAGTAGCAAGATCAGTAGCATCATCTGACAGCTTCATCAGGATGCCAAGTTGACCCTTCTAAAGTCCGAAAAGGCTTGAGCGTTGGCTGAGAGCATAACAGCCGAAAAACCACTTTTTTTTTGCAAAGGAAACAGGGTAAAAGGCGAAGATATGTTAAAGCTTATATATTTTTACAATACCATTTGCTAAAACGGCAAATCAGATGGTGGCAAAAGACTTTTGCACATATTGCGTAATTATAGATTTTACATAATATTTATAGTATTTTACATAAATGCAATAGACAATAAACACTCAACGCCGTTAACCGGAACGTTCATGGTGATTATGTTGCTTTACTCAGAGTACCATGTAACTGGGTAAACTGTAGGGATCACATATTAATAAAACTTTCATATTGTTTTACATTTTGCTTTGTTTCAACACACTAAACAGCATGTACACAGCTCCCACAGTCAGAATTGTGAATGTGACACTTGTATCTGTGTTTTGCACACATTTATGCACTGTGTCTCTCTGTGATGCACTTGGATGTGAGCCATTGGCACGTTCACATTTTCAGTTCAGGACTCTGGCAGCATTTCATGCTAGCTGTGGAATTTGCAGGCCTGAGAGTCTCCTATCCATCACAGCGTTGTCAGCCCCCACCCAAACCCAGCCACAAGCTTACCGCAGCTCATTAGGGCTCGTAGCCTCTACTGACAACTCATCAGATCATGACTTAAAACGGGGAGAAGCGCTCGGGGGGCCCTAGGGGCCACAGGGTCACCACCTTCACATTTAGACTTTAGATTGCTGTGCAATGTATCATTGAGCAGAAATGCAGGACCAACAGCTTCCCTTAAGCCCAAGCATTCATGGCAATAGAATGTAATCTACTGCTGTATTTAATATCTGCTGTATGCTGTATGTAATCTACTGCTAAGTTTAATATGATGCAATGTATGTTTGCATAGTAACACCTGATGTTTTTGGTCTGAGATTAGAACTAAAAATTTTCCACTTGTACACTCGGTTGTGAGTATGTAAGGGACATGGCTTGACTGTTGCACCATTTAACTGATTCAGACCTGCCTACGGTGGCCATTGTAGCAGCCTGGCCTTTTGTAAAATCTCCAATAGCAGTCGTAACCCCAGGAATAAATTTAATTGACATTGCTTCGGTAGAATTGAGTAGCAAGACTCTTAAAATTCTTGTGCGTATATCACAGGCAATTAGTGTCACATAGATATGTAGTAGATGGTAATAAACAAATGCTTATTGTTGTCTTTCAACCTACTGATGATCCTGGTTGACACTGGAATTTACAAATGCTTGAATAGTAATAGACGCATTTATGATAAATAAGAACCCAGTATTAAAGAAGTAGGATAACAAATATGCATAGTAGTTGTGGTGATTGTGTGCAGAAGTAGCCGTTGTGTGATTTATGCTGTTTGTGTATTTGGTATTGCTCACTTCACACTACAGTTGGATACCACCAGGCATGTCGGGATGAACAGTGTGATGCCGTCGTATAATCGCAGAGGGATTAATATGCCAGGGTTTTTATATAGGACTTTTTTTTATGGGACTGGTGCATGAATGAAGTTGAATAGTACGTCATGAATTAAATGTTTGTAGGGTCTTATTATAAGAAAACTGACTGATCATCCGCCATGTTATTTTAGGATGGGGTTGTTTGTGTGTATGCAGAGAGAAAGTTTTAGATTTCAAATTAAAATAATGATGTGAAGCCAGAGAACAGAGGTAATATATTAAAATGTTTCAAGCATTTTATAAGTTTCATGGACCTACATTGCGTTTAATGAAGTAAGAATGCTGATATTTAAATTGATATTGTAGTGCTGCTCCACCCGTTTGGGGGTTTTAAAGGTGTAATTTAAGTTCTTGGCCCTTTGTGGTTTCTGGCCTTGTTACAGTGCAAAGAAAGCATAACTAGCAAGTGCAACAGATAACCAGAATGGCAACCTATTATATGTGGGGTTGTGGTGGGTTTGAAAGGAAGCCTGTTAGTCCCGCAGTGACTGTGATGTAAATCATTTGGCTTGTCTCATGCTGAATGTGGCCGCAGTAGATAGCCATTTGGAATTGTCTCTCAATGGAGAGCCGTGGACAAAAGAACTCATTTAAATGGCAACTAAAGCCTTTCAGCAAGAGAGAATTGACAACATTCTTTCACATCATTATAGAGCAGGAGGTTATGGGGACCAGGGCATTGCACCCTCAATGACAAACTCATCAGCTGTGTTTGCCAGTTGTCATTACCCAATCTTCCTCTGGCTATGGGATTTTTTAAATCATCTCTTATATTTCCAAATTTAACGAGTTGGTCCATGTTCTTCCTCTGGTCCTTATTTCACTTTTTCTGCTGTCTTTCATACTAACTCTCCCCAGCTGTGGCTATGTTCTGGAACTTGAATGAGTCCCTAGAGCCCCTTTCTTTCTCCCAGCAGCTCTGCTTAGTTCATTAATCTTTCATTGGGAATATGGTGGAGTGGAACACCCACCAGTGCTCATTGTGACCCCTTTCTCACTAACTTGGTCCCGGGCTGAGGGACCTTGACTAAATGCTTTAACCAGTCAGATCCAGGCCGCAGTCAATCCAAGAAATGTTCAGACTTGTAGAGATTAAAACTAACAAAAGAATGGCTTGTAAAAATGGTCACCACCATTGTTTTATGTTTGTCTTCAAATATGTTGTGACAAATCCTAGAGTTAGAGTAGGGTGAGGGTTTACCCTTACCCCTAATTTGAACCCATCTTGGTTTGGCTTAATGTGGTATAAATAGAGAAAATGGCAAGATTGTAGATGTCATGGCAGACACACTCCTGGCAGGCAGACATTCTTTGACTAAGCTCACATGAACAGAATAACAGACTCCACAGTTCCTTCAAATGCAGCCAGGCTGCCCGTAGTCTCACTTCTGACCCTTACTGCTAATCAGCTGAGCTTAACCTCACCACACAGTGTCATAAAGATGAATAAAGGGATTGTTGGTGAAACAGAGGCAGACTGTAATTTGTGTGCAGGCTGTGGTGGGGCCTGTCTAATCTGCAGCATGGTCATAATCTGGTTAGGTAGCATGTGCTGGGAATCTTCTAATACCAGGCTATGCTTCAGCACCCCTCTGCTCAACTGTATTCTTGGGTAATTGAAAATGGGGCCTGTGCCACTTAGGAGCACAAAGAGCAGATTACATAGCTAAAACCAATTTGGCTACAACACAGAAATGGATTTTCTCGACCTCCCCACCCCATGTTTTATAAAGCAAGCCCTCCCTAAATCCAGAGCCTGGAGGAAGAGAATGGGAGGAGGGACAGGGATGTGTCGAGAGCCAGAGGAAAGGAGAGCTGAGAGGGAGAGTGAGATAAGTAGGAAACTGCAGGCTGCAGCTGAAGTGTGTTTGGATTGGCTGCCATTTTGTTTATTAGGTGGTTTCTCTAATTGTGTGTGTGTGATGATAGCTTTGGGCAAAGCCATAGGTGAAAGGGGGTGTATTGTGTATCCAGCAGCCATGGGGACTGTTTTCGGTGTCAGATGTCTATTTCAATATCCTACGGTTAGAAGCTCACAAGTGTTTTTAATTTCAACCCACAATCCTGTCAACACAGGCCTGCGGTTGACCTTAACATGCTTGATTTGACAGTGTTTTTGATTTATATTAATTTGATAGCATAGAATTTCTTTGGATCTTGTCAACAGATATTCTGAACCATTACTTAGTATGGGTATTTTGGGTTTTGTTGTCCCATGGTCTAAGAGCAGCACTGGATCAGACGTTTAAAAATTGAATCACTGGTGTGTAAAGTTTGTGATAATCATTGGCATTACTCACTTTGCCATATTGTATGAGAAATATTAACATTGGGTAACAGTATTAACATCTTATTTGTTTCTCTCCCATCTCCATTATAGTCTAATAAAGTCCCGGTGGTACAGCACCCTCACCATGTGCACCCGCTTACGCCTCTGATAACCTACAGCAATGAACACTTTACGCCTGGGAACCCACCTCCTCACCTACAGGCAGACGTGGACCCGAAAACAGGTAGGCGAACAGCAACACATGTCTCTAGTCCAAATCAATGCCCACCTTGTTAAGCTCAGCCTTTAAGCTGCTCCCTGGTACTCTGATAAGCTTATTTGATGATTAGTATAGCCTTAATGTCTATGATAAGTGGTGGTGCTTAAAGTAAGTGTGGAACATGAGCAAAGATGAAGTCCTCACTAAGTTTGTTGGTTTATTTTGAAAAGTTTTTAATGTATTATTTGGAATAATTTAAATAGATTTGTTTTCCATTAGCCATTAGATAAATTGTCATTGTCCTGAAAGATCTAGATATTTTTGTAATCTTTTGTTCATTCGCTTTGTTCATATTTTGACAAATGGGCACCAACTTGTTAGGTGTCAATGATGTTACAGTGTTTGAAGTCCATAACTTCCTCGTTGTTCAAGATTAACTTCTTGCAAGTTTTGATCATCCTAACTCTTGTTAAGGCTTGCACTGGCTAGGAAAAAACTGAGATTTGGCCTGAAATCATATGCTAATTCACAAGCTTCCTACAGCACACAGTGTAGTGCTGATGGTTTTAACTTCCAAAACACAATTATCACACATTATTAACCCTCTGACTTTGCAAGGAAATGTGACAGTGTGCTGTTTTTCTCTTGTTCTACTCTACCAGTACTTTGTATAGCTGCTCCCCCAAGCTTTGATCAGAATGTTTTTTTATAGCAGGCTATGTGTACGCCCTGTCTTCTTCTCTTCTTTCATGTAATGTTGATTTTGTTCTGCTGTACAACTTAACGTTCAAACTTCATGATGGAATATTATTGTAACTATATAATATTGTTGTTTTCACAATGTGCCTCTCTGAATTTTAATGTATTTGCAGGAATTCCAAGGCCCCCTCATCCTTCAGATATATCTCCCTACTACCCTCTGTCGCCTGGCACTGTAGGCCAGATCCCCCATCCGCTAGGATGGTTAGTACCACAGTAAGCAGACCGTTTTATTACTCTTCATTTTTCTTACTGTGTTTTGATCTGCATGTTTTCTGTTGAGCTTTCCCATTGGATTTACTAAATAGTTGTAATAATCTGTAGCATTGTATTGCAGTCATTGTCATTTGTTTATTCATGGTAAAGTTACGATCTTTGGAAAACCATTATTTATATAGGCAGATGACTTAAAGTAATTTAGTCTGTGGCTCTGTTCCTCTGCCTTTAACTTTTGGCCAGTTCTGCTGTGTCTCATTAAGTGTGAGATATGGTGTCATGGCAGCTTTGGACTTCTGCTTGGTCATATAAAAGCTCTGTCTCTATGCAGTTAATACATTAAAGTAATGTATCTCTGAGGACCACATCAGTGAACTGTGGCTCCTCTCCTGAACCCTGCATCGTTTCTCTGCGGCAAATTATATTTAGCATTTCTCTGTATTGTCCGATTAGATAAATGAACTGTGATTGCCCGTATTTTACCCGCGATTCCACATGGGGGCTCTCCCCTGGTAACTCTTGTCAACACTTGTTAATATGACAAAAGGCTACAAATTAAGCTCTGTTAATTTAATGTTTTCTCACCGTGATCTAAATACCGAGAGAGGCCCCAAGCACAGCCGTGGCTCTTTGATTTGCTGCACTTTATTTTGGTATAAATTTACATTCATTATTGTTTGTCTTTGGATGTGTAGACCTCAATTAACGTGATGGCTCCATTAAAGGGCCTGGCGCTTCGTCTTTAATTATCACAACAAAACACCTAGTTCCAGCTCAGGGAGAGGGGCCTCTGTTGACACCAAGCATGGGGTTATGAAATTTAATTAGCAATTCCTATCAGATTTGAGGAATTCAGATTGTTCAGAGTTTGGTTCCCTTTGATCGTCGCTCTGCAATCCCCTAGATTTTTGTTGTGATCAAATGAATATAAAGCTGCCTGCACCGAGAGCGTTTTTCATCCCTCCCCTTACCTTCATCCTTTCCTTTTTTTTCTTAGGCAAGGTCAACCGGTTTACCCAATCACAACAGGAGGTTTTAGACACCCCTACCCAACTGCCCTCACTGTCAACGCATCTATGTCAAGGTGAGTTGCACCTTGGGACAGCGCACATGGAGAGAATATTAGTTAGTGCACGTCAAATGTGCTGTACACTTTCCCTTAAGGAGAGGCTGCTCATGCTTCAACGTTCAAAAAGACTGATCCCTGCACGCTGCTCTCTATTTAAAAATTAATTATTGTTATAATTTTATAATGAGATCCCTAAAGAGCATTTATCCCTGATGAATGGGTAGGGGATGAGACAGAACTGTGAATGTTTTGGTGCCTCGTAATAAATAAGTAAAGAAATCCATTGCTGAGCAGTAAATATTGTAAAAGCAAGAGCTTTACTGTTACAGCTCAAGATATGGACATAAACAGTCCTAAGGGAACATAAAAGAATTGTTTTTGTATGTGCATGTGTAAGAAATTTCTAAACTAAAATTGTTTTTTATTGTTACTGTGAACACTCAGTGGTCAATCTTAGATGCTGTTGTTGTGAGATGTACGAGGGATTAACTGTAGATGACAAATCTTAAGTGTTTTGTTATACTTCTAGATAAGCCTCTGTCGTCCTTGGTTATGTCACATTGCATAACCTACAGCTCACTGAATAATGGTGATGGTTATGATGATAAAGTGGGTCTGAAAGACAGAGAGGCAGGTCTGGTTTATAGTTTAGTAAACCCTAGTCTGTCTCCAGACAGCGACAAACTCCAGTTTAAATGCTGTATGATTTAAAAAACAGCTCGAAAGTGCTGGACCTACTGAGCCTCAAGACGTTGATGGATAAGTGTAAGCAAGTGATATGAGGAGAGAGCTGGTGTGAATGAATCTCATGTGAAGCTTGACCTGGGGGTTAGGAAGTGTAGAAAAAAAACAACTTTCCCAGACCTTTTAAAGAAACCAGCTGTGGGCCTAACACTGAACAAAAATCATTCTTAACCATTTCAGTATAGTTTCTATCTTCTCTGGCATCTGAGCAGACTGAAAACAAAGATTTTAGCACTTTAATGTTCTGTTGAATCAGTAATAGTGCTTTTTCTGACCATCCAAACTAACCATTGTCATCATTACTTCTGTCTAACGGCCAAACTCTATAGGCAGTTCCTTAAGGTAAAAAAAAATGAAATAAATCCTGACAATGTTACCAATAAACTGGAAATAATGTTGGAAACAATGGATCAAATGTTACTTCTTACAAGTAATATTGGCATACCTGACTGTACTAACAAAATGGTCGTACACCCCTAAAATGACATCCAAAAAAACATTGGTTTAGTATAGAGTTCATGCCTCATTGCTTTTATCATCTCATCTGATGAGACTTTTTTTTTTTTACTGGATTTTGGAGCATGACTGTGAGGTTGGGCGCTGAAATTGTACAGTCAGCCCTGGCTCACTTTTGGCTTTCCAATTTATTTCACCAGTGGTGAGATTCTACTGACAGTGGACCAATGACTCATCAGAGGCTCAATGATGTGTAAGAGCAACACATCTGGCTGCAGTGGTACAAGTTACATAAATATCACAATATACCTGCAGCACGTCGTCCAGAGTATGGAGGTTGCCTTGTCACCAGTGTTTACCATGCTAACCCCTGTCCATCCTAATAACTGCTTAAAATGGGCACACTAGTGATAGAAGTGGACCTTGGAGAAATGGAAGGTCATCTGTCCAAGACCAATTGTACAAGTCCAATTTTATTTTCCATTACATGGACGGTCTGGATCATGTGCACCATTTACTTACAGAAGTTTGTTACAAGGATGCAATCTGAGAAGAAAACAAGCTGCTGGAAGGAATGTGATGATAATATTAATGGTAATGTTCTTCTAAGAAGCCTGGGTGTCTGGACATTGCTTTGACAAGGACTTGACATCTGTAACAGACTCTGCTGAGTATGGCGCTGCATGTGCAGTACTATCCTCTGACCACAGTTGAAAGTGCCTGCAATGGAAACATGAGCTTTAGAATTGGACCTTGTAGCAATGGAAGCAAGTCTTCTGGTCCAGTGAGTCCTGACTTATTTACCTGACTATTTACCTGGGGAGGTGATGACACCAGAATGCACTGTGTGTAGGTGAATAATCGATAGCTGATGCTACGGACCATATTCTGTTGAAAAACTCAGTTTTAATACCTGCCACCTACCTAAACTCTGTTTCCTTGTAGGTGGCCATAATGTTTTGGCTCAGTATTGTATGAACCAGTCAGCCAAAACATTAAAGCCATGCACAGACCAAATAAAACATAACACTGATTAGCTTGTTACAATGGCACATGTAACAAGCTTTGGGATATATATAGTTAACAGTCGGTTCTCATAGTCAAAATGAGGTGAGAGAAATGTTCAGAAGACCTAAGTGACTTTAACAAGGGACAAGTCAGAAGAGTTGGAGCAACAACTAGGCTTGTGGGATGTTCCCACTCAGCGATGGTGACCACCTGCCCGACCCGTCTGGAAAGGGACAAACCACAAACTGGTGACAGGCTGTTGACAACTAAGATTTGCCCAGGTTCAAGAGTAATGAATCCTTTCCCTCCTGGTCATAATGAGAAGAGCTGTTGTGGTACAGGAGGCAAACCGGTACCACTTTAGGAAGCACCTACAATGGGCACCCTAGTGTCAGAAATTGACTTTTTACTATTGAGTCCTATGTTTTTTTTTAATTACATGGACATTCTGGTGCATGTGTACCATTTACCTGAGGAAGTTATGGCAACTCTGGACAGTATTCTTTCTGAAAACCCAAAATCCTGGCAGTAATGTGGATGTCCGCTTGCCACCTGCCACCTACCTGAACATGTTGCTGAACAGGTGGTCAGTGTTTTGGCTCATGAATGTATATACTCCATACTGTGTACAGCATGCAAACATTACAGTAAGATCCTCTATGTGACCTGGTATGTTTGGATGTTCGAGCACTCACATACGTCCTCACAAGTCATTTAAAAAATCTTAACTATTTTGCTGGCTTTATTTGAAAGATTTTTTGCTAAAGGTTAGTTTTAGGTATAGGCATATAATGAATTGGCTACATTAATCCTGTCTCCTGACTCTACTAGCAGAAAAGGGTAGAGGGTTGACTTTTGAAGTCAAAAGTTACAGAGGTTAAGGTTAGGGTTAGAAGTAGGTGTAGAATTAATTAGCCACTGTAATCATAATGTCAATAATAAGACAAACATGTGTGGGGGGCGGGGGATGGGTTGTAGAGACAATGACTGGATTGTAGCTCTGGAGGGCTGTGGTTTGTTCTCTGCCATGGTTGACTGAGCTCTGTTATAGATCTACACTCAGGTGCGTGTGTTTGTCTCCAGACGCAGCACGTTCACCAGCCTCCAGTGGACCTGGTCTTTAGTGACAGCTAATTCCCCCTAATGAGCCCTTTATATTGTGATCATCCTATTTCCAGTGCTGCCTAATTTAATCTGGTGAATGGGGGCTAGGGGGCTTGGTGCTGGGCTGGGGAAAAGCTAATGTGTTTTGATAATCTGTAATTGAATTAGCATAGTTTAATAGGTGGGAGTCTCGTGTCTGTGTGCAGCGAAAGTGCTTTAGCATGTCTGTGTCAAAACTGGAGAAGCACACATACATGCCTCTGTCACCCTCCACCTAAAAGAATAGTCTTTATTTACACAATTTGTTAAAATGTAGAGAGAGTCAGAGACCTGATAGTTCAATCATTTAGGACATGGCATTAGTACTGACTAAATGTCAGTGAGCATGTGCGCTTTAAAACAAACTGCTTGAAGCAGTCCACACTGCATACGTGTTCTACAGCAATCTCCTGAAAAATATATTTATGGAAGCTTAGAGAATAGACTTGGATCCACTAAATGAGTAACATTATTTCGATAATGGGGTCAAGGCTGTGAAGGTCTGTCACATGTCCCAAGCGGCAACGGGAAGAACTGTACGGCCCCCTACCCCCTGCCTATGCCTGCCCTTTGATTTGTTCCTCCATCTGCACCTATGTTCTTATCCTTTCTTTTTCTAGGGGTAAAGAAAGAGTTCACCAGCAGGGTTATTATACATTAAACAGACACAGGGCCGCAGCTCCAATCGGCAATTAAATGGCACTCACTGACACACTGCTGGTCAGGGAAATGATTGAGACGTTGAAGCCTGCAGGGGTTCTCCCTCTTCCATTGGCTCTCTTTCTTTCTCCCCCTCACTGTAGGACTAAATTGATGGCAGGCTCAGCCTGCACTGATGAGCTAGATGATGCCCCCTACTTCAAAGAGAAAGCCATCATGTTTAAACCATAACCTGGGCCTTGCCAACGAAACAGCACTAGTGGTGGGTGGAGGGAATTGGCGGCTGATGGAACAGTGAGAAGGAGGAAAATTGGATGGTGGAACAGAGGAAATTTTAACAAGTATGCAGGGAAATGGGTGGAGTAGGTGGGTTTAATGATTTCGGCTATAGCATAGGTCCCCTCAGCAGTGGCAGGCAGATGACATGGCACAAATGCAAACATGTCAGGAAAGTGACGAGAGGAGAGGAGGAGAGACTGGGGTAAACACAGTCCCCAGAGAGCACCTCCAACAGAAACTAGTTGTTCCTTGTGAGTTTATGCTCATCATTATATTCTGGCTCCAAGCTATGAAGCCAGACTCGGCTCGATAATGAGCTGTTTTTTTTATAATATTCACTCTCTTTTTTCTTCTTCTATGACTATTCTCAGATATGTATAAGGTTCTGCACACATGCATGCCCAAATATTCACTTGGATTCAACACACAGCAATTCATGTCTGCTCTTTTTAGGCTAATTATTTTGTTGTCCTATTAAAAAGCCACAGTGGTGTTTATTTATTCTACTCAAAAAATTTTGGGTATATCATTTATTTCATAATTTTTGTGAGAAGTATATATGTAACTGGAGAGGGATAAGGAGAACACCAGCGCTCAATAATATATTCTCAAACATTGCAATAGTCAGGGATAATAAAAGAAATCAGTCAATATTGAGAACATTTGTCATCTGCAATTTTCCCTCTTTTTTTAAACCATAGTTAAATGAGCTCAGAATATTGTGTTATAAATGTACTGTGTATGGTACTGTTTGATTTTGCTATATGCTCCCATTTCATGTGTCCAATCTGACGATTTACACAGTCTTCTCTCCTCCAGATTTCCTCCCCACATGGTGCCACCTCACCACAGTTTGCACACTACGGGGATCCCACACCCTGCCATCGTCACACCCAACGTCAAGCAGGAGTCCTCTCACAGTGACATCAGCACACTAAACAGTTCGTAAGTCCAAAAGCAACATAATACTTTTTACATCAGTAAATGTTTCTCAATCGATATCAATTGAATAGTCATCCTCTTCCTAACAATGTCTGTTGTCCCTACAGGAAACATCAGGATGCAAAAAAGGAGGATGAAAAAAAGAAGCCACACATAAAAAAGCCTCTGAATGCATTCATGTTGTACATGAAGGAGATGAGGGCCAAAGTGGTAGCAGAATGCACACTGAAAGAGAGCGCAGCTATCAATCAAATCTTGGGCCGAAGGGTGAGGGTGCCAGGCCACACACACACACACACACACACGCACTGGTTCACACACACACACAACCACTATGCATTTATATCTCGTGTAGAACATGGCATATAGTGCAGAATAATTCTAAGGGTTCGTTTCAGTCTAAATTCAAGTACAGCTTTCTAAATGTAGGCTTACCCCAGTGTTGCTATTATGTGTCACCAAGGGAAAGGGGAATTGCAGGCCAGGTGTTAACTGTTCAAATTGTCTGCAATGTTCAGCTATGAAAAAGCTCTTCTGCATGTTAACATGTTATTGTTCTTTACATTTCTCTATGTGTTTGACCAGTGGCATGCTCTGTCTCGAGAGGAACAGGCCAAATACTACGAGCTTGCCAGGAAAGAACGACAGCTACACATGCAGCTCTACCCTGGCTGGTCAGCACGGGATAACTATGTATGTTTTAAAGTTTTCCGTCTCTCTTTCATTTCTTTTTTTAAGACAGTGGGAGGGATTGGTCTAGTGGTTCTGGAATCCAGTGGATTATTTTGTCTCTGTATTGTCTGTTCAGGTCATTTCACGCTACACTGGCCAACAGAAGCAAATCCACAGATAAGACGTTCATTTGAGGGGATTCTAGAATACTGCTTTAGCAACGTAGCTTGCTCTCACTATAAATATATTCATCCGTGTTCTCATGCCCTCTGCAGCTTTCATTAGTATTTAAAAAAAGATGAGCTTAGATCAGAGTAATTAAATAACTGCATGGCCTAAATGCCTCACGGATCTGATAAAAGAGAATGTCTCTCCTCACCGCTGAGACAGCAGCTATGGGAGATGACCACACCACTTTACAGACTAGACGGAGTACAGAACTCTTCCCACATTCCTGACAAATCGCCCTCCGCCCAATCTGTCACTACCACGGCAGTCTGAAGTCTTCTAGCAAGAGCAAAGGGAAATGTTTTTTTTTTTTTAAAGAGCCACTGTGGTTCCATATATCTGGGCCTCTGAAGTGGATAATTATTAAATATTGTTTCAGTACTTTTCAGTACCTGGACTGGAGCCAATCCATCACAGGACACACACTCACTCACACTGGGACAATTTAGATACACCGCTAAATCTAATGAATGTCTTGAGAATCTGGGAGAGAACTGGAGTACCAGGAGGAAACTCATGCAGTCATGAGAAGAACATACAAACTCCACACAGGTGGAGTCAGGATCCGGAATTGAACCAGGGATCTCTTAAAGCTGTGAAGCAACAGCATTTACCTCTTGCGTGTTTTATTTATATATATATTTTTTTTATTATTTATTTATTTATTTTTAAATATGAGCTGATGAGAAGTAACCATTTTATTTTATTTTCTTTAAAGAGATCTTAAGTATTCAATCATTTACAACACAGTAGATTGTAACAAGGGAACCCAAATAGTGCCATCAAGAATGTTGTGCTGTGACCTGCAGTGGCATTCCAGTTGTTTAGTGGCACATCAGACTCTAGCATGAAGAAAACAATCAGTAAACCCACAACTCTTTTGTTCAGTTCACATCTAGACCTTTTCTGCAATATAATAACTAAGGTTCCTGTCTGTTTCTCTTTTTTGGCTGCTAACCAACAGGGGAAAAAGAAGAAGAGAAAAAGGGAAAAGCAGCAGGCAGATGGCAATGGTAAGTGAGCTGCAATTATGTCTCATATTAGAGCAGATCCATCATCTGTCACAAGAGTGACATCTTAAAAGATAAAAGTCCAGCTTTTTCCTCTTCACCCCTTTTTGTGCCTGCCTCATTTTGTATATAGTTATGCTACCCAATGCAATATTTACACGTTAGACTGCTTGTTATCCCCCACCCTATCCCCATGTTGAGCACTAATAACATTGAATATGCATGAACCCAAACCCCCCACCCCCCCAACCCAGTCCCTCCTGGCCCAGCCTCCTCCAGCATGTGTATACTCCGAGCACTATTTGAGTGTGTCTGTGTGTGTTAATTATGCTTCTGATTGAGAGCTGCTCCTGTGCCAGCTTTAAGCATGCTACCCTGTGTGTGTGTGTCATGCCAGTGGCCTGTGCTGTGTGTTTTACCTGTGCACTTTTAATTTGGGGCTGTCTGCTGCATGCTTTAACTGAATTTGAACTTAAAGACATGGATTAACAAATATCACCCATATCTTTAAATTAAGGAGGTTTGCTGACTCTTTGCTTTCCTTTCTTGACAATTCTTCTTTCTAATGATCTTATGATTCTTTATTGTGAGATGTGAAGGAGAAATACGAATAATTATATATTTACATTCTTTTCCCATCATGGAATCTTTTTTGAAGAAATCTCTATCTGTTCTTTTTCTTCCAGAACACAGAGAATATTTTCCAAATCCTTGCCTTTCACTCCCTCCGATTACAGGTGCTAATGTCATTTTAAGTCTTAAATTACTAACTTGCTTTTTCCCCCCTGTTTAGTTTATTACGCATTTATCTGTCTGTGTGCAGTACAATGTAAACTTAATGATTTTTCATGATTCATGCTAGCTATATCTTTCCATGTTAGTATTTGCAAATGATTTATTTTCACTCATTGTTTTTCTTTCAAGAGGAAAACCATTTTGTTTTGCTCCTATGCTTACTTTGAACTTTGCTTAAATTTTTTCCCTTGCTTCTATATTATTTATTATCACATATCTTTAAATCCTTTCTTGATTTTTTTTCACGAATTACAAAGCAAGTCCAGCACAGATTAAAAAGATCTCATTTGGCAAACAAAAAGTTGCAGTGTATTTAAGCAAAAGAAAATCTAATGAATAACCAGAGATGTTATTGGGGTAAACCTCCTTAATCTGCTGGCTTCATAGTTTCCCTGTATGCCTGCGTGGTGCTATCTTGCGACCTGCCTTCATCTACACTTTCCACCTACGGATTGTGAAGGGTTGTTGAATGCAGGTTCCCGCTTCCAACTCTCTTCACACTCTGGTTTATGGTTTATTGGCTCAACTAACTAATACGATGCTGCTTCTGACCCTCATCTCCTCCACTGTTTAAAAAAACAATGGCAGGCATGCACGGCAGACATAATAATAGTTTCTGAAGCTCCTCATGCTTTTTCCACACTTGGAACAAGCAACTATTTGATCTAACTAAATTTTCTGCTATTTGTTTCTTTCCTTTACTTTATTAAGTTTCTTTAATATTAATTCGCTTGCCTTCGCTTCCATAACTGTTATGTGAAATGCTAACATGAATGAAAAATCTCACTACTGCACAACATAGTGATTAACGTTGAATCTATCTATGGATAAAAAGTTTTATTGATATTCCATGACCTGGAATGATTTAGATTCATTGGTTTCCATTTTTATTTCCCTCCCTCTCTCCAATTTTGGTCATTCCTCCTTTCTTCTGCTGGCTTCCTCCCTCTTCATCGGCTCAGACCTGAGTGCCCCTAAGAAGTGTCGTGCACGCTTTGGGCTTGATCAGCAGAATAACTGGTGTGGCCCATGCAGGTGTGTATCTGGTGTGCTGGCAGGTACGCTAGAGCAGGTGACAGCTGGGAAACTCTCACACTGGCATTTCCTCCCTTTCTCTGGCTCTTGAAAGTGCTCTCTTCCTCTCTCTCTCCACGCCACCCCTTACGCTACCAATCAGCTGCTTGTGCCACTTGTGGAACAATTACTTTATGAAGCTGGGTCTTGCAAATAGCTGTGATCATGTATGAATTTTGTGAGCGTGTGAACTGGTCTCTTTGCTAATCTGTTAAAAAAAAACAGTTGGTCACTAATTGGAGCTGTACATGTGTGCTCACTGAACCTACAACACATGGTTCCTGTAGAACTAAGCTTTATATTTGAATGCTATCACAGAGAAGGGGCTGTGGCTGAAAGGGGTTGGGATTTGAATCTGCGGGTAAGTTCTGGGGAGGTACATTGCCAGTGTCCCATGCTGAAACCTATGCTATAGCTACATGCCATGTTTGTCCAAATGACATCTGTCTGTTTCTCTTTCTTGTGTTTTTGTGTCTACCCTTTTGGCTAACAGATGCAAATACCCCTAAGAAGTGCCGTGCCTTGTTCGGGCTTGACCAACTCAGTTTATGGTGCAAACCCTGCAGGTATACTTCGAGAGGCACTCTTGGGAAAGCTATAGATCATAATAAGGGTTATGAAAAATTAAGATGTATTTTTTCAAATCATGTTTATCGTGTTTTTTTTCTCCGTCTCTTCGATCCGTGTGTTTTTTGTCGAATTTGTCTCTTACTGACTGTTTGCTGTATTAGAGCAGCTGAACTCCTGGGGCAGAAAGTGGTTACTATTACAACTATTAGGCCTCTGATATTTTATCATGCATCATCGATAGTCTGTATTCGCCAATACAGCATATAATTACAAAAAGCCCTTTACATGTAACCAGCATTTTACTATATATTTACACTACAGCAATGTGATTTATACACTTTCTGCCCTTTGGTATATCTCTGCCATCAAAACAATCTTGTTTGACATTCAGTTTAACTTTGTTGTAATGTAGGCTCTTTCCTCTCTCCTCAACCCTCTTCCTCTCTTGTAACCCTTTACTCAGTCCCACGTTCTTGTCTTTCTGTTCTAACACAAGCAGTCTTTGAATTGGAAATATGTTTATGGTAGGTATTTGTTTCTAAGTAATACCCTTCTCTGTGTCACACTTGTCTCCTCCATCTTCTACCCTCATCACGAATGCCAGGCACTGTCAGACACCTTGTTCTGTTGTTACACCATGTATGCTGTTTACAGTTCATTTTCACCTTGTTTAGTTTTAGCCCCGAATAACAACGAACCTATAATCCATTCATCCATTAACAAACTCATTCATGCTGGTCTTTACTGCTGGCTGCTGTACAGCTGTGATTTAACCCTAACTTTAGAATACTTAAGAATTCAAATTTAATCGGCAGAGCTGGAAAGAGTAGAAAAGAGTGATGTGCTTGCATGGCACCGTGCACACTCAAAGGAAGAGTATGGGTGTTTTGGATGCACAGGGAGAAACGGTAGTAATTGTGCCTTTTCTTTAGGGAGCTGGGAGGTTAAAAGACCCCACTTGGCTCAGTTTCCTGAAAGATGCATCTGGCATAATTCCCCGAGAGAGGCAGGAATCAATAAGGAACAAGGGTAGATACTTAGGATCAATAGGACTGGATATTAACTTGTTTGCAGCTTTTTGACAGACAGTTGATGCAGTGCTGTTCTCTGGAGTGTGTCTTGGGTCTACACAGAGCACCTTACATGGCAAACGTGTTTCGACATTTGACGAGAAAGCTATACTAATTCTGTCCATGAGTTGAAATCCTCGAGTAATCAACTCTGTCCTATCATTTGACTCTTCTTTATACATCTGACACAGAAAGGACAGTGTTCCATCTGTGTTAACATATCGCTGATCCTGAAGGCACACTGCCATGTGCTTCTTCATAGCCCTGTACAAATAAACAAATATGTTAAGTTCTGCATATATTTTGTCTGTACAGGGTATGTGTTAGATTAGTTTGTCTGCCTCTGTCTCCAATGCAAGGCATTTCTCTCTTCCCATCCCCTTTTCTCATCATCTGTCTCCACAAGAGTCTCTCTGTCTCTCTGCCTCTTTCTTGCACTTTTGTCTTAAACCTATACCTGCGTATGACCAGGTAGGGGTATAACTTAAGAAACAATCCTCACATGGATTTGATCATGATAATATTAATTTTTAAAGTTACAATTGAACCAACTAAAGTTCACCTTTCTTTACTTAGCTCCCCATACCTTTTTATATCTAATTCACTGTTTGTCTGTCTTTGTTTTAGAATAGTTGAACTTACCCTTTAGGCACTGTAGTGAGTTTTCTTTTCGGTGGGTGCAGGGTCAGGCCATGTTGGGTCAATGTGCACTGAGGTTTTTAGCTCCATCTTTCCCTCTCTCTAAGGTCTATCTTCTTTTCTCTCCTCTTAATTCAAATCGGGCTCTGTATCCAGGCACCTAGGAGACATTGGAAATATCTCACTCTCTTACACTCAAATTCAATATTTTGTGTCTCTTCCTCTCCCACCCCTTTCGGCGTACTGGCTTGGTGCTGTAGTGTTTGCCCGTGTGGCTGACTGGAATGGCTGGCCGTAGGCGTAGCAGACGAGGGAGGGTCCTGACCCGAGCAGAAATGCAAACATGGCGGCGTGACCTCTGTGCACAACACTCTTACACATGTCTTAGGGGCAGGCTGAGAGTAGCGCATCTCCTCTAACCTTCTTACCTCTCCATCCGAACTCCCCCCAAGGAACATGCAGAAAAAAGCAGGAAAGATGCGTGAAAAAATAAGGGAAAGAGAGAAATATAATAATTCAAGCTGATGTGTAAACCGGATGGAGTCCCTTGCGGTTTGTTGCATTGGGGTGGAGTTCTTTGTTTCGAGCTCGTTGTGTTATCCTAGTAGTAGAAAACAAAAGATGTTGTGTTCACCTCTTTGGCTGTGTGTTTCCCCCGAGCCCTGAAGGTAGTTACTCTTCCAAATTCTTTATCCTAGAGGTTTCTGTCATCACTTTCCTCATCCTTCCCATCTGGCATCTGTGTATATTTTTGTCTACGTCTCCTCCATGTCCTCTCTTTATCCTGTCTCCTTTGCATGTCTCATGCTGAGTCAAAGGTGTAAGGGAGTCATTGGCAGAGAGCTAGTGCTCAGCTGCTCATCTGTTTGAGTTGCTGTACTCAGAAAGCAGTAGCACCCAGGTTGATGCTTTATCTTAGAGAAGACCCAATCTAAACACAATTAAGCTTAACTTCATTCATGCTGAAACCTGTGCATTTGCTCAGTAGTACAAAGAGAGTGATATGTTTGTAGAAGCACTGTGGGATCCAAGTCCATTTAACTGGGTGCTACAGCTTAACTGGGTGCTACAGCTTAACTGGGTGGTAGCCTACAAGCAAGTTAGAAAGCACTGCTAAGAATACGTAGGAGTTAAACAAACCTGCTCTCTGTTTACAGGAGAAAAAAGAAGTGCATTCGCTACATTCAAGGTGAAGGCAGCTGTGTCAGTCCTCCCTCTTCAGATGGAAGCTTACTAGACTCTCCCCCATCCTCCCCCTCCATGGTCCCGTCCTCTCCACCTTCGAACGAGTCCAAACCACAGACTGAACAAATGCAACCTCTCTCACTGACTATGAAACAGGCCCCCCTGGTCTCATCCTTGCACCATCCACATCATCACCTAACCATGCCTCCGCCCTTAGCTCTGCTGGACAACTCAGGGGCAGGCAAAACGCCAGGCCCAGCCCATAACGGCTCTTTGGACCCTTCAGACGTGTCGTCGTCTCGGCCTTCAAGCTCCGCCTCCTCTCAGCCAACATCAGCGTGTCATTCCCATTCTCTGTTGCCCAGCGCTACTCCTACACAACCACTTTCGCTCGTAACAAAGTCCATCGACTAGGCTAAACTGGCTCTGAATTTCTAGCTTTCTCCTATGTTCTCTCTCTTTTTCTGTTCCATATGGCTTTGGAAATTAGTTAGTTCCTTTATCAAAGTTCATTGGTCAATATTTGACCTGTCATTATCAAAAATAAATGACTATTATAATATTGAAGAAAAAATAAAATGAGTTGTAGAGTATACCTATGTAAGTCTGCCAGAATTAAAGACTTCTTTCCATTTTTTACTGTACAACAGAAAAAAAAACCACACAAACCTGTTATGTAGACCGAAATACATGTTAAAAGACAGATGTGATAGTTTAGGTGAGGATTCAGTAAGCCCTTTTTTAAAACAGTTGGTTCTTCTTTATTATTTGTATTAAATACGAGCTTGTGAACCAATCATTTTACACCTGCTCAAAACTGGAGGGCATGAGGACTGTGGAGACACCCACTTCTACAACCGAGGAACAACTTTAATTGTGATATTACTTGTTCTTGTTTAAATGTACAGAAATATTGGGGAAGGGGGTGACTGTGTTAATATTCATTGTTCCATTGCGTTGTCTATTTTATTTTTGTCATTGTTTACCTTTGGAAGGGGTGGAGGTGGGTTGGGGTTGGCAGACTCAGTTGGAGGAATGTTGGGGAAATGTTTTGAGGGTGGGGGGAAAGGAAGGGGAGGGATCGGGGTATTCGATACAAAATGTCACAACGCTAGGACCAGTAGTATTTATTGCTTTAGAGATTGCTTGTTGTATCTTGTATGTTGTCCCTTTTGGAAATATTTTCTTTTTCTTAATACATTGTAAAAATATTCTTTTTTAAATGTAAGCAACTTATATATATATAAATGATCCATTTTTACAAGGAGGTTTTGAAGTTAAATTTTGTTTTCACATTTTCTTTTCTTTTCTTTGTTTTCTTTCTTTTCTTTTCTTTACTTTTTTTTTGCGCTGAAGACCAGAATTCCACCCACACAGTGTAGAGTTTCTGAAACAAATGTATGCACAGCTTAATTTTTAAAAACATATCTATAAGCCATTTTACAATAGAAGAAAAGAAAACTTGAACTGGGGACAATGAATACAGTGTCTTTAGTAGTTGGCCCATCCTTTTTATTGCAGGTTCATCTCCACTGTACTGTAGAATTGTGTACAGATTTTCTGTGCCAAAATTTTGTGCTAATTTTCACTCCCCTACTTACAGTGCTGTAGGATCGTCATTTTTTTTTTCCACTCATACTTTGCTGTGACGTTACATAGATTGCTATGTATGTAGTATAAATGTTGCTATAACAAATGTGTTTGGTAGCAGATTGTCAAATATTAAAATTTTAACTTGATAAAAAGACGGACATCATACTGTATAAACCCTCAAGGGCCAAATGATGTATATTAGGAGGTTCATAAATACTATTAAGTAACAAAAATACACAAACTGCCATTTTTAAGTACACTACTACATATAGGTAGGTAGAAAAATAGGCATGTTGATGTTGCAAGAAGCTGTAAAAAAGCTACAAGAGAATCATCCATTCGGTGCCATTGTAGTTGACATGATGCAACTGTAAGCCGTCGATTTCTTCTCTGGTTTATTAAGATGCTAATGATGAATAGTTTGAATGTTTCCATGTTTCCTTAACGGCTGTGATGTTCCTGTTCTATTTTATGCTCTTAGCTTTTATTTTTGTTTGCTTTGTTTTCTTTTTTCCTTTCGTTTCTATTTTTTTATTTGTTTTTTTTTTGTTTTGTTTTTTTTAGTTATTTGAAATGGTTCCCAGACCATGTTTTTGTAATGAATAAATGTTTATGCTGTACAGTCTCTGTAGCATGCAGTTCTGTATTAATAAAAGCGACTTAGTATGTGCACACAGGCTTGTTGTCTGGCTTTCTGTCGTCACTTCTTCCCTGGCCTTCATTTATCTCTATATGTTTCTGTGGATTAGTACCAGGCGGCACGGTGGTACCAAAGGTTTGCGCTGTTGTCTCAGCTTTTTTGTGTGGAGTTTATGTGCTCTCTCTCCTTGTCCACGTGGGTTTTTTTCAGGTACTCCGAGTTCCTCACACATTCCAAATATGAAATGTTCCAAATTCCAAATGCGTCAGGTTAACAGGTCTCTTTAAAAGTGGCTATGACTGTGTGTGTTTGTAATCTGTGATGGATTGGTGACCTGTCTAGAGTTGGTTCCTGCCTTGCACACTGTGCCTCCAGTTAGGGCCTGGCCCTTGTGACGCAAAACTGGATTAAGTGGGTAAGTAGATGGATGAATGGACTAGTAACCATAACCATATTATTAACCTCAGTAACTGCAGAAACATAACACCCAGCACTACCTAGGTAAAGAGGAAAAATCTTCTAAGGAAAGAAAATATGGAACATTTCTTTCAACATTCTTTATAAAGCGATTTCCATTTTTTTTTGGTCATGCTGGTGGCGATTGCTTTCTAAGACACTGAATCATAGGTGTTTACCTGTGTACAGCCAATTCTCACTCATCCATGCACTTTCTTATCCGCTTGCTCCTGGATTGGATTGCAGAGCCTAACCGACAGCACAGGGTGCAAGATAGGAACAACCATAGACTGTGTTCCAATCCATTGGTTCATACACACTCAAACACTAGGGGTACTTTAGAGACACCAATTAACCTAACAAGCATGTCTTTGGACTGTGGGAGAAAACCCACACACATGGGAAGGACCCAGACCACCCTACCTGGGAAGCGTCTTGCAGTGAGCTGACAGTTCTGACCACACTGAGACCATTCACATTTTAGTTGAACCATTTGGTCAGTCCTCTTCCTTTGTGGAGTGGGAAATTGCCAGTGTGAAATGACAGTGCCTTATTGTACTCCCATTAGGACAGAAATGTTCATGTTCTTAACCATTTGCTGCAGTGGGACAAGTGCATGTGACCAGTCTCCAAAATTAGAGCTATGTAACCTTCAGAGTATTTTTTATTTGTCTTTCTTCTTTGTGTGCGGCCCTCATCTGAAAAATGCAGGCAATTTTTTCTTTCTTGTCCACGCTGGTATGATCACGCTTTTTTCCATCAAACACTACCAACACGTTGGTGCAGAATTCTCAACTCAACCAGTAGTAAATATTCAATTTTTGTTGTCTTTTACAAAATGTTGTGGGAAAAAATTTTTTTTTTTTCCTTTTATTCCCAGTGCATGTTAAATAACTGACATCTCTGTGTGAGCAAGAATACATGTGACTTGCTTTTGATTTATATCAAACAGTTGTGTAGGTTAATTTGTGTTACTTGGTTTTACTCAGGTACAGGTGTTAAGTTATTCATGAAGCTTCTGTTGTTTTGGTTAATTTGTTCTGCAGACCTGCTTTGTTTTTAAAAAGAATGCAACTTTATAAAGAGACTAAATGACTAATGCATTAAAATATGGTCAGCATAAATGTTGAAAATGTTGTCTCTAAACTGACAAATAATCCATTACAGAAACATTTCATTGTAGTATCGCTCCAAACTGACCTATTTAAATACAGCCTCAGAATTTCTCCTGAATGCTGAATGTCCACCTCTCAGGAACAAATCAATAAGGACAAAGATGCCTGTGAACTTGTCTTTTATTCTTCTGAGCAGTAAAAAAAAAACATTGTGAAGTAGCAGCTGATTTGAAACAGCTCTGTTTATTGCTTCTACAAACCTTTTTCTCACATACAGGCATTTAAAAATCCTAGTGGTTCACATATATCAGTCTTAGGTGTCTGACAGGCGAATGTGATGTGACAGGTTAAACAAAGTATGTACCAGTAAAAAAAAAACAAGACAAGAAACATTCAGTTCCGTTCAAATATGTCAACTGTGCACGCAAATGAGGTAGGTTTTCAGACAGCTGCATTCAAGATTCCCAAACTGTCAATATCATTTCTTTTGTGTACAGAGGGTCAAGGGCTTTACTTTTCTCTTTTATATTTTCTTTTTCTTTTTTAATAGTAAGTTTTAGATCGGGAGCAATGCTCAGAGATTTGAAATGCAATGAACGCCATAAATGAAACTGACCAATTCCATACATCATCTTTTGACTGTTAAAAGGAAAAAGTACCCATGTACACTTCTCTTCTCTTATTCATAATACAAACTGCAACAAAACCTACACTATGTATCGTTTCATTATTTCATTTCATTTGCTTTCTGTCTACTAACTCACAACATTTACCAATTACGTTTGGTGCAAATAAGTGCTCCAAGGCTAAAAAGGTGGACTACAGAAAACATGAGGTGGGGGTCATGAACAAGTAATTACAATCTCCCCTTCCAATGTGTCTAGAAAAGTGTTTATAGATCACATTTTGTTCAGTTGATGTCAGAAAAGTTCTCTCGACAATGAATGCATGTTTTCTTTCTCCTCAAACAAAACCTATACAACCAAATACTAATTCCCTCTTGACCTTGAATTTGTATTATTGTTGTTGCAATTTGAAAACCATTGTTGGGAAGAAATCTATTATTACATATGTATAATTTACATGAATATGAACCTGCTTTTTTATTTTGTCACAAATATTCTGGGATGCTTATTTTGCTAGTTGTTAGACTTTCTGTCGTTATTGTTGTAAAGCTACCTGAACCTATACAGCTTGTGCATATTAAGTTTTTTTTTACTTCAGAGGGACAACATAATTGACAACTAAAAATATATTATCATCACTTACTCATTTAAAGGTATATTCTATTGTTTGCATCCTAATAAAGACAACACAGATGCACAAGAAAGATTCACCAAAAAGAAGTTGAGCCCATCACTGTGATTACAATGAGAAAATACCAAAGCACAAATCAAGCCCTTAGAAGAAAATAACTGTCTGTAGAGCTCAGATACAGAATTATTTGGAGCTACAAATCTGGAGGAGGTCATACAATAATTTTGCTGCACTGGCAGTTTCCAAAAGCACAGCAAACCCCCTAAATTCTTAAATGAAAGAAGTTGGAACAACCAGGAGTTTTCCTAGAGGTGTCCACTTCACCAAACTAAATAATCAAGGGAGAAGGACCTTGGTAAGAGAGGTGGCCAACAACCCAATAGTCAATCTGGCTGTGCTCCAAAGATCCTGTGTGCAGATGGGAGAAACTTTCAGAAGGAAGTTGTACTGTAGCACTTAACTAATTTGGGATTTAACATCATAGGGTGGCCAGACAGAATCATATGACACATCAAAGTGTCTGGAGTTTGGAAAAAAAAAGAAACAACCTAGGGTTAGTGAGGAGTCTCAGACTGTGGAAACAGAATTCCCTGTTCTGATGAAATCAAGATTGATCTTTTTGTCAAGTCTGGAGGAAACTACACAATAGCATCCCTACAGTGAACCATGCTGTAGGAGATGTACCTCAAGTACAGAGATATTCTTAATGAAAACCTGATCCAGAGCACTCAGGACCTCAGACTCGGCCAAAGGTTCACCTTCCCGCAAGACAATGACCCTAAACATACAGCTGAGAGAATACAGAAGTGGCTTAGGGACAACTTTGTGGATTTCCACGAGTGGCTCAGCCAGAGCCCTGACTTGAACACAATTAAACATCTCTGGAGAAACCTGAAAATGGCTGTCCACCATACTTTAGAGGATCTGCGGAGTAGAATGGCAGAAAAACACAAAAAAGAATAAGTTCTGTCAGTGACATCTGATGTGCTCAGGCTCATGTGATATGTTCCCAAAGACTGGAACAAAAAACACAATCATTTGATTGATTTGAGAGTGGGTCATAACACCCCACACAAAATTTCACTCAATAACCAATGAGGTTAGGCCCTAGAAAGGGTATTAACGACCATATTTTTTTAACCTTTTTCGAAGAATGGTGTCCATGATAAGGACTAAAAATCTGAAGGCAACAAATGAATCTCCTGATAAATTTCCAAAGACAAATATATCAAATTTGAGACAGCATATTCAGTGCTACAAAATTAGGCAAGTGAGCACAAGGAAAGCAGTTCCTCTCTACATATCGTCATATAATTTGGGACATATCCTGCAGTAGAAGTGCTAATGGTACTGACAGTTTAAGCTGCAAAAGGTCACCAGAGACAGAGCTATTTCAAGCATAATATGTTTTCAACAGATTTACATAAACATGGGTTTTATGTCTATGAGCCAGCATAGCAACAGAAATAGTCAAATTTGCTCCTTCACTCAGTAAAGTCTAGCAAGGCTAGAACCTCCTTTATAGGCTGAAATTTGATGTAATAATGGTGTTTTATCTTACTCTGGGATGAGATAAGAACATGTAACCAAATCACAAGCAAGATTCGGTCTGCCCCATAGTGAACCAGACACTGGCTGATTCTGTGAGGGTGAAACAGTGCCTTAAGAGGCATTTAAACTGAATGTTGAAAAACAAGTTCTGATACTCATACTGTTTCCAAAATAGTACAAGAGGTACTCCCTTTTTCCAATTCTTCCCAAACAGTACAAGCAAGAAGTCTTCAGCATGCTTTTAAGTGTCTGCTTGGGCCATTCAGTGCACCTTGTGACTCAATGTAAGTTCATGAATGAACAAACAAGACAAAGTTTGAGCCTTGTTCACACTCTACATGTGTAGGGAACCTAAGAATTGTGCAGAATGTCTGGGAGCTGTAATGATTCTTTTAGGTTTTTAGTGTATTGAAAAGAATTACATTTAAAAGTTTAGTGTATTGGGACATTAATGTTAACAATTATTTATTGAGTAGATCTGAGGCAAAGAACCAACTCAGTCATTCAAAATTCATTTAAACAGCTCTCTTAAAACCACAAGTGGTCTGAGTGAGACAGGCCAAATAACCTGGTTGGGGTTGGAGTGCAGCATTCTGAAATTCCCTTCTCCCTTCTGAAATAACTGCTTGTGTCATATAACAGGAAACGTCATGCTGTCACATAAAACAGTTTCACATTCAATAAATATCTTTACTTTATTAAGGACATTAAATGTCACATCCCTATGGTGAGCTTGTAAGAGTGAAAGGAAATGATCACAACATCTTGTGGTTGTTATTAACTGTGTTACTTAATAATTGAACAAATTCCTGTATCAATGGAACAATAGAAGTAACCATAGACAAGCGCTAGTGCATGGTTATAGTATAGACACAACTTGGAACATCAAATTCCAAGTCTCGGACAGTATGGGTAGTAATCACTTCCTCTTCCATATCCAATATTTTTCCAAGCTTGATGTACCCACTACAGACTGGAAACACCAATTAGGTTCTCACTATTCAAAGGTTGATTAGTCGTATCACTCACTAACTTCTTTTTCACGCACTGGTTCTTCACATAGAAGAATCAGACATATTACCAACTTCCTTAAATTTATTTTCTGCCTGTATCATTGCACAAGTAGGGAACACAGCAGAGTACGTCTGTACTAGAAAAAATACCCACTAATAACAATGACAACTTTCACAATTTTAGATAGCGTGCACAACTTACTACCTGCTAGATAATTCCACCAAATCACAGAAAGACCACAGACTTTCACAAACTGTGAAACAAATTACAAATCCAGTCAACTATTTAATCTGCAAATCCACATTATACAGAAGCACATAAATGACCACACCCTGAATTATCTTTAAACTGCCGCTATAAGAACTGTCTAAAAATAGTCGAGTGCTGTCCAGCATTAATGACTGAGCCATACTTCCCAAAATCTAACCACAGTTTAACCAAGTTTGCACTTAGAGACAAACCTAGTAAAGACAAAAGGCTTGAACACTGGTTCAATAGCCATTTTTAACTATCACAATCATGTTGACCTTCTTAATAAAAACCAGGCTAGGATGCAATGAAATGACCTTGTTTGTGGCAGTAAAAACATTGACAGGATCAAGCAGTGAAGGTGTGGGAGCATGGCAATTAGAGACAGCATCTACCTCAGCAAAACATGGGGGCAGCTACCACCAATTAACAGGCAATGTAAAGGCAATGTAAATCTTATGCATTAACACACACTTGTTCACTTGATCTGTAGACACACCTCCTTTTTTATTGATAGAGGTCAGTTTTGACTACTGTTTTAGGCACAGCATATGGAATGGATTACACTGAAATGTCATTATCATACTGCTAATGATAGAGCAAGCATAACTCAAACACAACCATGCAAACTACACCAACCAACTAAAAAATATATACACAAAATTGATTGCCGGAAAAGTCATCACACACAGCAATATAAAATCTTAAATTCAAGGGACTAATAATCATGGCCAGAATGACATGTATCAAACAGAATAGTATGCAAGCATATGCAAGCCAAAGAAAATGAATATCAAAACGTTTATCAAATGAGTATCAGACAAACCAGCACAAAGCTAATAACTGATCTCATGTTCAGGCTCAACACACAGAAGCAGTTAAAATGATGCCAGTGACATCAAGCATACTCAGGCATATGTGACATGCCTGCAGAGAGAGAAAGAGAGACAAAAACACAGGAATTCAAATGATCTGAGCACAGTTAGTAACGACCACAAGATGGTGTGATCATTTCCTTTCACTCTTACAAGCTGACTACAGGGTTGTTCCACTTAATGTCCTCAGTACAGTAAAGACATTTATGGAAAGTGAAACTATTTTATGTGACAGCACGACATATTTGATGTTGTATGACACAAGCAGTTATTTCAGAAGGGAGAAGGGAATTTCAGAATGCTGCACTGTAAAGATGCAGTTCTTCTTACTTATTTTTCTTATTTATACATTTGCTTATTTATCCCCCACCCCCAGCATTTCTTGATGTTTATAATGACGGCAACACCAACCACATGTTCCTTAGCATTAAGCCTGCATGTGTTGTTGAGGCTGTGATGTTACATGCATCATTATAACTGCTGTACTATACCAGCTAATGTGTCTGTCTAGGTATTTGGCGGATTATTGCCAAAAATAAATGAAGCACATAAATGGCCAGCAATAACAGCAAGAATGATAAATTTTTGAAAAATTCTTGATTATTAACAAACACTTAAAGCAAACATTTAAAACATTGTTACACATTATATATAGTGCTCTATTGTGATGTTCTATCATATCCCAATGAATGAACTGTATATATGGAAGTTCAAACACACCCAAGGAATATCGAATGTGAAAAAACAAACCAGATACAGTCCAGGATCTAAACACCTTGAGGCAATAATGAATTACTACGAAACCAAATAAAGAAAGGAGAAAAAAGTAATGTCCTTGATCAGTTCATTTGAAGATAAAATTAGAGTCAGGTGTTTTTAATCCATGGGATGAGTGGTCACATTGTTGTTAAAAGAACAAGTTATATTAAAATCTCATCTTCACTAAATATTTGTAGAAATGTATCATGGCTTGCACAGAGAAGGTTTGTGATGCTGATCAGACTGTATAGGGTTAGAAAACATAGTTTGGAAAATTTCTGGTAGAAATGTATAACCATTGCTACCCTCCACCTCACATGAACAAATTGATAAGGAAAAAGAAATATATGAGTTATTTTCTTCTGAAAAGAGGAGAAACATAAACATCATAAATTATCGATTGATTTAGAACAGCACTGTCTATTGCCTCTGCAAGGCTTTCCTCACACACATAGGCAACAACAAGTCAGTCTTTTTCTGTTTCTGACAGAAAAATCTGATATGGCAGGTTATAAGAACAGACAATTTCATGTACGAGTAAAGGAGACCATAAAACAAGACATTTATTTTCAGATACAACAGTGCACATAAATCACATAAATATACGCACGTTTAAAAGTTTGCATAGGTACACACACAAACTGCCTCTAGAAAATCACTTAATTCAGTCTGTGCAAGATATAAATGACATTACTATAAAAATGAAAAGTCCAATGCAACTCCCCAAAAGAACACTTCTTTAACCAAGAGTAACTTCTTGCAGAGGTGGTTTAAATAAGTGTTGTACAATTGTATAATTCTGTCAGTAATCAAATGACTGTATTACCAATGACTGTGTTTTAATCAGCAATACTTTTAGTGACAGGCAAATTACCCTAAACCTATCTAAAATTCTGCTGTCTCAATTTTTAAGATACTGAACTCCCCCCTGTCTGTAATTTACATAGCTTTCAGTAAGAGCAGAGATGAATTACTGTGGCATCAAAAAAGGACTCAGACTGTAGTGTGGTCTGTGGCTATCAACTGTGGCAGGTATGACACCAGTGTAGTGGTTAATAAATCATGACCTGGTCAAGGGGGAAGTAGATCAAGCAGAAATGGGAGTGAGAAATAAGGGGGAAAGAAAAAAAAGAGAGAAAGAAGTGCAGGTGATCATAATGAGTGGTTTCCTACTGTCACTTCATCCAGTTATCGCTTCAAGCTGTCAGTACTTCCTGGGAGACTCAACACTTTTTAAGCTCAAAAAAGTTTATAGAGTCTACACTTGTATTTGAGAGCAGAGACAGAGACAGGACAGGAATCCCACAGAGACTCTGCGTACTTTGGTAATGAGATGAGTGATATTGTCACCGCTGGCCCAAACCTTGTGGATGACAGGATGACTTTGAGTGGAAGAACAGATAAAAATCTGTTTGACAGCAGAATGGTAATTTTAAGCTGAAAACTTCCAAAAAATCATACTAACTTGATATTTTTACTGTTAAAATGTTACACAAATAATCAATCAATATAAACATTAATTTAAGTAACATCTGTTTAAAAATTTTTTTTTTAATTTTTGATATAGTTTTAAAAAAAGTTATTCATACTTTTAGTTATCTGTCGTCTAGTATGTTATTTTAAAAATGATGGTGGGTAGCTTTGCTGCATCACAGCAAGAAGGTCCCAGGTTCAATCTCAGGGTGGAGCGGCCTGGGTCCTTTCTGTGTGGAGTTTGCATGCCCTCCGCGTGTCCATGTGTCTTTACTCCGATTTCCTCCCACGGTCCAAAGACATGCGTGTTAGGTTAATTGGTGTCTTTAAAGTGGTCATTGGTGCCTGATTGTACGTGTACCCTACCACGGATTGGCGTCCCGTCCAGGGTTGGTCCTGCCCTTGCACCCAGAGTTGCCGGGTGGGCCAGCGACCCCGTGTGGATTAAGCGGAAGATAATGGATAGATGGATGAATGGATTTTAAAAAAGACATTAGTAACTACATTATTAATTCATTTCTTAATATATTCCCATGACTGTTTAATTTTAGTTTAGAGCTGCAAGGTGCCTAATTGTCAGCACAGCGTGCAAGGAACCAAGAATGCACCAAGTCAATCCATTGCAGGGCACATGCACACACACATGCATATTTCACTAACTTTGGGACATTTTAGAGATGTCAAACAACCTAAAGCGTGTCTTGTCTGGGAGCAACAGAGAAACCACACATACATGGAAAGAACTCCACACAGGTAGAGTAAGGTTCAGGAATCAAATGAGGGAACTGTAAAACAACAGTGCTACACAATGCACTAACCACCGTGCCACTCATAAAGTATTTATCTAATGGTATTCACTTCTCAACACTGGTTTCCATTAAGTCTAAAATTTAGTTGTTCCTCTTGTGGAAAAGACATGAATTATAACCTTGAACCCAAGTGTATGAAAGTGGAGTGTATAAAAGGGTTTTGTTTGGTTATGTTTTTAAATGCATGTTTTCATTCCTCGAAATCTGTTCCATTGTTGAAGACAAAACCTGTGGATACAGAGAACTAATGAAAATTTCACAATAAGCAACATTTTACTTTCTTCAACAACAGTTATTAACACCAGACTCATACTTAAATAGAGTATATTGAAATATAACAGTAAGGAGAGAGAGTAAATAAGTAATAGTGGGTGATGGAGTGATCATCTCAGAGCAGATTTTTGAGTTTACTGTGTGTGTGACTGCAATGGCATGACCGCACCACTAATGATGCTGGTGTATTGTGAGCTAACTATCCTCACTGTGCTGTAAGCCCTCAGGCTAATGCCACATCTCTCCGTCAAGGCTTTCCTTCATCCCAATTTACTCAACCTTTCTAAAGACACACACACACACACACACACACACACACACACACACACACACACACACACACACACAGTCTTGGTAAACATATGTCTCGGGGACTTTCCATTGACATAATAATTTCCATAGCTTTTAAATGCAACACCTGCACCTAATCCTAACTTTAAAAAATAAAGGCAGTTTTCATTGTGAGGACCAACAAAATGTCACCAAAAGGTAAAAAATCTGTTCTTTATATAATGCGGGGACATTACAATATAAACTTTCCTTTTCTCTCACATGCATACTTGCCTTACTATACTTGTAAAGGTTTTCCCTTGAAATGTATGACAATAAAGGATTACTGCATTCAAATAATACTACACCTACACCTAACCCTAACCCTAACATTAATCTCAGTAACTGACAAGTCTTTTGGAACTTTATGCAAAAGAAAAGAAAACAGTGAAAGAATTCAGGACCAGAAAACCCTCACTAGTAAAAAATCCAGGTTTTCCAATCATTTGGAAATAGGGACATTTGGTCCTAACCAGTATAGCAAGAAAAGGTACACACACAGTGCAATGAGACAAAATTACTACAATAATACAATCATTCATAGACTGTACTGCCACTCTGCCACAACATCACTGGACTACTTTATCAGGCTGTACAAATAAACACCTTTCCCCAATAGTACACCTTCTATGTTTGATAAAGGCTTAATGTATTCCATGAGTGCGAAATAAGTCATAGGATCACTCTTAATACATTCCATTTCGACCAGTCTTAATCACTAAATAATTTAAGGGGAAATAAATTATGAGTGTGAGTAATACCTTTATTACAGGCAAAACATCATAAAAAGCCCTGCCATTTTGTTGAGAAAATGTATGCACTCTAAGGACATCAGCCTCAGCTTGACACTGAAAAGTAAAATGATTTATTAAAATATCACTCACAGCAATCACAAACAGCTATGGTAATCTTCATACGTTTACGCTTTATTTGATTTAACCCAGTCACTCTTCTCATATCTCTTATTTAAATCTCCCTTTATACAGTTCGGCTTTAATACTCACAAATGCTGAGACAGGGTTAATACAAAGCATGCACCCATCTGGGGAGAGGATTCGTTTGCTATAATGAAGATGCCCTCACTGGAATCTGAATGGACATATTGAGTTTGATCTCTCACTTAGACCAGATTGATTTTCCTTTTACCACTCGCTCCACCTCCCCACTTCAAACAGGGAGGCAAAAATGAACCTCTTTGATTTTATCTGCAAAATTAAAGAAGATTGAAGTGAAGAATAGCAGTGTTCCAGGTCTGCAGAGAAGGGTTCTCTGATGTGTTGCTTATTCATTTGAGTGTCAACTAAAAATGAAGAGCGGCCTGCAACAGTTTGGAGACTGCCAATCACACTCTTCAAACCTGCTCAGCTCATAGCAACCCCACCAGGCACAGGGACGGATCCCTTCTGTCATGCAAGAATGACAAGCTTGTTTGAATTTTTGAGAGCATAAACAGAGAAATGTTTTTGTTTATTTTTCAAAATAAGTTACAACATTTGTAAATATATTTACAGTAAATCACTCCATTGAGTGACAGTGGAGGAGTAGTTCATCATGAAAAAATTACTGAAAATTCTGTCTGAGAAATGAGAATGACCATTTAAAGATATATAATCAAAAGCAGTGCATAAGACAATTATTGGTGCTTCATAAGACAATACATTAATAAATCCCTCTCTCCTCTGAACACGTTTTATTTGGATGTTTTACCTCATTGTTATGATCTTGCTTGCAACATTACCCAATCAGTGTTAAAGTAGGAAAAAGGAAGAGGGATATTAGTTAAAACTATCAGATGAATTGTTTATATCAATTAACTGGGAATATTTGTGTTTGCAGCAAGAGAGGTGAAGCTTGAGACAAGTGGTGTTCATATAAAATCAAAGAAACAATATTTACCTTCCTGATATCCAATGTCTTGTTGGTCTTGTTATATGTAAATGGTTAATTTTTATTTTTTACACTTACATTATATAATTATATTGTGTACTCATCAGTGCTGGCTATGGGTTACAGTTTTTTTAGTGTTTACACACAAAAGCTTTAACAAAGTACAGTCACTGAAACCTGAGACCAATCTACCAAATCCTTCAACCAAATCTGCAAATTGACAAGCACAATTTCTAGTTTACACTCAGTTTTCAATACACTCAAGTTCTCAAAATTAGGCACAACATTCAGTTGTTCAGTCAAATACAAATTGTGTTTGGTGGATAGCAGCACCAATCCATCTGCCAAACATCATTTAGCAACTGGCCACACCCACGCCTAACGGGTGTTAATAGTAATTACTGTTTTACAGTGCAACCAAATCCATAACGGAGCTGCAGGGTGCTCAGAGACTCAGTGGGTTAAACAAAAGCATAAGAATGTGTACAAATAAGTTCTATAGTGGAAATTTGCCATCATTTGCACTGTACAGATCTTGTGATACTGTAATTGAGTGTATTGTGTGGCACTAATGACTTCTCCAGTTCTGTTCTCATTGTCTTGTTTTAGAGAGTCTTGAAGCTGGATAAAGTTTATTGGTCATTGCGCCACTAAGAATATTCCTGGAATATTCCATCATGTGTGAGGCATTAGAATATTATATCCATGCCAACCTTGATCCTTCCCATGATCACATTATTGGAAAAGATACAAAGAATATACTTTCCAGCTGGGCAGAGGAGACTGGACAGACAGACAAGCCCATTAACGCTGATGTTTTCTTTTGTTCAAAATTCATCCGTCTGCATTCCATTCACAACCAGTGAAGCTGGTACTCGCTTAAAGTGACATGTTAAAAAGCCATTTGTGCAATCAAAATGAGTACAGGTTTGAGCCATAGTCACCCAAAGAGGTAAGGTCTTCAGTGAGTGTCTTGGCTCCATGTCTTCAAGGTGAGACTTCAAAGGAGATTTTACATGCAGGCTGCACATTCACCAGAACAAGTTTAATAAATGAACAGTGTGATTTTAAACTGATATTTTGTCTTTTGATTTGCTTGAATATTGAATTATACCAAGATTTATAAATAATATAACCACTAAGTAAGTGTTTCATTGATGCATTTCAGAGAAATTGTGAGCAAAGCTGGGCTACATGTGTAGTATTTGAGCGTTTGCCAATGGCGCTTGGTTTTATCAATAGTAAAACTAAACCAGACTTTATTTAACCTTTTCATTTAAGTGTTAGTTTTAGACTTTAAGGGAACTGTATATGTTACCTTCAATAATATAAAGCTGTGCAAAATGTAAACTAATTGCATATAAAATGCAACTTTCCCAAAAACTCTCCACCAGATTGATGAATACCAGATTTGTCAGTAGAATGTGCAAATGTTCATAAATATCACTAGTTGACATAGTTGGCATTTGTGCTTGTTGATTGACAATTGGCGTACATTACCATAAACCACATCCATGAATAACAAATTACCAACATATAAATAAGCCTTTGGACTGAGGAACCACATCACAAATCCCCCCAAAATGTCAATAATTTAAAATCATATATCCCCTAATTTTGTAAGCAGTGCAATAACCATACATGTATGTTGTTGTTTGGTTGATAAATGCATGCTGAAAAAGTTAATAATATCTATCGTTATTTATAATAATATAACTAAATCTAAATGAACAGTTGTCACTTCACTTGGATTTAATTGAACCAGTTTTCATACTTTTGTTCCGGGCCATTTCACAAACCAAGCCGAAGTGCTATTTGTGAAAGAAACAGAATTCCAACTGAAGCAAAAAAGTTATGAAGCAGTATTGGGGTTTTTTTGGGGGGTTTTTTACACAGTCAAATAAAAAATGTGTAAAGCACTTATCCGGTGTGCTTGTGTTTGGCTTGAGTAGAGGATGCACCATTTCAGAAATGTTTCTCTGAATATCAGGCTATATTATTAAACAGAGTGCTTTTTGAGTGTAATTTCATGGACATTATACACACTCAGGACCATGTTTTATGGGCGATTTATGCACAAATTAGTTCTGCTCGCATTTCATGAATGAGGCCCTGGTGCTTGATTTTTGGTCTCAGCATTCCAGATTCCATCTCAGATGCTCTCAGTTCTCATTATTTATTCTGCTTAAATATTCCTCAATTACTTAATTATAAATACTCTGCTATTTAATCCCAGTGTAGAGAGAACGTTTAAGTTTAAGCCTTCGCTTGCCTTTTTGCCATCTGCTTTTCTCTGCTATCTGACTCATAACAACTGACTTTTTTTGGTCAAAATTTTAAGACTTTAAATATTTCAGGTTAAAACTGAAAGTGCTATTTTTAGCCCAGTTTTTTTTTGCTGACAAATTTCAGTCTCTAGTCCTTAAAGTATCACGATAAATGTACTGCATAGAAATTAGATCAAAGTTAAAATTGATTAAAAACTAAGCACAATTAAATGTTTTTTTTATAATAGTTTATTTTCTCTACTAAAGCTAACAGACAACTACAGAGAAAATGATATGAGGTGCTGTTTAGCTTTTAACAATGTCCCTTTTCATTTTTCACTCAGACAGAGCGGCTAAAGAAAATCAGTCTTGTGTAATTGATTCCATATGCAGTAGGAGCAGGATAAGGCCAGGGCTGTCCTTGGCAGGCCTATATCTGGAAAGATTGTTTAGCGGGTGCAGGATTCAGTCTTTGCACTCGCATTTGTATGACTGAGGCTATAGACTCACTATTTACAAGATTTCGTAGAAGTGAAAATATGAAATAATGTTAACAAAAAAAAACAAACGAATTAACAGATTCTAAATTCATTAATGGACATTACTTTCATCCAGCCCCTGTAACCTTGTTCTCTTCAGTTCGGGTGTTAGTGCTGTAATGCTATCCCATTATGTTTATATTAGCACTATGTTTTGTTTGTGTTATTACTATCATTTGCAATTGATTAATTTCCATTTAAATACTTGTGGTATTTCTTTTAGAAATGCTGTGTTATATTTTGTATTGTTATTTATATATTTTATTAATGCTTTATTAGTGCTGTTCTGTATATAGTGATCTCAAAAGTGTATTAGTGCAAGTTTTGTAAATGAATATGTTAGGATTATTTTATATTGAAATGCCTTTAAAAACCCTAGCCCAGAAAAGATAATGTTTCAGCTCTCACTAAAAAGAAAACGAAAACATATTCAACTTAGTATTAGTATTAGTATAAGTTATAAAGTGTTAGCTTGTTAAACAGTTTTTGCTGTGCAACTTCCATTTGTAGCAGTGCAATAACAAGCAGGCACAATATCCAACAATTAGAATATTAGAACAACATTGTAACAGAGATTATCACTGACGGCTCCTGTGTAGCTTTGTATAGGTGATCACAGCTTGTTCTACAGCATGTGTAGGAGGCCTTTTGTCACCAGGATAAATCAAAAGGCAAGAAGGAAACACGGGAAATGATGGCAACAAGAAGAGTCACTAAAACTAAGAAACTGCAACTAATGAGCAAATGTAAGATACTGCTAAAATAAAGTTTTTCAGTAAGAAACAAACGCTGCAAATAGCAATTAAAGAGATTTAAAAATTGTTGATTGGTGTCACTTCAGCAGATACAGAACAAATATTTAGAACATATTCACTGACTAGGACTGATTTCAAAATGGCGTGCTGCCATACTGTGACATCATGTAGTGCATACATCATCCTACTCTTACACAGGGTGTCATACATGTACTTTTATTTCATTGCAGACCTTATGAACTGGCGGTCATGTTTTGTCTGCTCTCTGAGCTTAATTTCATTTGCAAATTAACATCCATTTCAGGCCTGCAACATGTTCCAAAAATTTCCAGCAGTGGCAACTTAGGACTAATAATGAGGTGGAAAAATGTCATTTCAAACAGGTGATGTCAACAAGTAATTATAATCATAATTGGGTTTTTAAGGAGCAATGGTGGGCAGATACTCTTTAGTTTGTCAGCAAATGCTTGGAAATTATTAAAATGTTTAAAATGCAGTTTAACTTGCTCTTTAAATAATGATTAGAAGGGGCTTGTATTGCACTTACAATACAGTGTATAAGATCCTTTATTCAGCAACAGCTGATAAAACCACAAGGGCAAGCGATTAGTCCTTTATCAAGCAGTACAATATGGAGTAACATTCACAAATGACACAACATTACAATGCAACAAAGATGCCTCACGTTAATCATGTCCAGAAGTGGAGTTGCCTTCTCTGAGCTCGGGGCATCTGTAATGGACCATCACATAGTGGAAACGTATATTGTGGTCAGACAAGGCTTGACGGACAAAACGTATCTACGTGTCAGTATATAACGTATATCCTGTCTGTAATGAAAGAAAAGTAACAACACCATGTTTTTATTGTGCTTTCATTCTTGTTTTCATTACTTCTGTTTATTATTATTTGCATTTTACATACCATCCTGACTTTTTTCTGATTTGGGGTTGGACTACAATTGCATGTATTATGCAACATGAAAGATGTAACTCATTCATGTAACTTCCAGATACTGAAACTTATTATGGCAGCAGTTGTTCACCCCTTTAAACAATATCTTTTCATCTTTTTCAGCTACATCAGATGAAAACTTTTACTAAATGTACACCTTATACATTGCATTGTGGGATGCAGTCTATATGCAGAATATTTACCAGAATGCTACCAAATTTAACTACTCAGGTATCTCCCAAATAAAGCATTATTTATAAGAATATTTTTGCCAAAATGTTACAAGTACACACCCAGACCTTTCCCTGAGCCAGCGTTATTACACCATTTGACAGCTTATCCAGTAATTCATGATGACCAAAAACCTCAAAGCTTTAGAGTCATGTTTCTTTTGTCTACAATTTACTTTTGACAGGTTTGGCTTGACATACAAATATCTGCTTGGGTGCATCCAAGGGATTAAATGTAACAATCAGTGGCTATGGCCCAAATCTTGAATCCAATATAAGCACACGGAATCATCTTTCAACAAAAGAAAAACAGTTCAAGATATAGTGTTTTGTGCAGAGATATAGCTATACTTGAAAGTTTGTGAAGTTTGTGTATTTCTCCAGAAATATGACCTAAAACAATAAAAGTCTTAAAAGTAGATAAAGAAACCCAAAATTAAACAAACAATACAATTGGTCATTTTTAACTGAAATGACTGATTTAAGGAGTTGAAATTGGTTTACTTTTACTTTTTTGTTTAACAAGTTGTTCGACAAGCAGCTCAATAAAATTCGGTTAGCAAATGTTACCTCAATAGACTGAGATTTGCATTAAACTTGGGACTATTACAGAATGATCAACACCGTTTCATACTGTATTTCCTTTTCATTGTAATTATGTGCATTTGGTTTGCTGTCTGAATTGCAAATATGGTCACTTTATATAACGTACAGTATTTCCGTTGGGAATTTATTTAAAATATGTTGTTTGTTTACCATTTTTTAATGTTTTGTCCTCATGCTTTGCTACATATAAATTAAAAATACCAGTACTGCACAAAGTTAGTTTCTTAATTTGGCTTGTCAAAACCATAGTATTTGATCCAGTATTAGTCATTTACATTTCACCAGTAAATTACCATATAACCATAAATGCATATCTGGAAAAACAAGTGATCAATCTGTGGGATAAGGGCCATGCTGTCAGTGCTAGAATTCAAACCTTGGACCATCTGACTTGGTATTCCAGTACCTTAAGCACTAGACCATCACAGTGACATAACCCACCTTAAATCTGAGAGAATAGAGAATTTAAAAAATCACATGAAGAAAGGGAATAGAACACCTGAGTGAAAAAAAACTGTGGGTTAGGACAACGGGATCATGAAAACAATGAGGCAGGGAGACAAATTCAAGGACTACACAGGAGACATAGTAAGAGCAAGTTACCAGGGAAATTGAGGCCATAGGATGATGCTCCTAACAGGAGTTCTGAGGAACTTCACAGTAAAAAACAACAACAAACAGACCTGGTGGCAATGAGGCAGAGGCTTTGGGATCCATAGACAACAAACAGAAGCCTTAGGCACTGCATAATAGTGAATGAGGGTCTGCAAATGCTGCTGGAGCTAAAGCGGGAGCGACTGGAGCAAAGGTGTGCAAGGCAAGGATTGCAAAGGCAGCATCCATCAGGCTGAGTAGGGGCTACTGGCAATGAATAGCTTGGGATATCGGGGATCACCATGGTGATTTCAGGAACAGCCTCAGCAACATCAGCAGATATGGGGTCTGCCAGGACAGCATCAGAAGTAACAGTGGTCAGGTTGGAAGCCTCAGCAACCACCAAACAGCCATGATTGATGAACTAACTGCCTCGAGGGTTTTGAGCGACTCAGACCCGACAAACTCAAGACACTGGGCAACCTCTAGGAAAGATTCTCTTTATGAGCCCATCAGCCCATTCTTCCGCAATAAGTGCCAAGGAAAGCTGCCTGAGCTTTTACCATGGTAAAGGATGCTGGACTTGAACAGTGAGGGGGCAACTGTGGAGCAGGCAACTAGACAAAGTGGTCAAACAAATAGACAGCGTGCAGTACACACAGACATGCTAACAGTACCACTAGACAAAATACCGACAGGCAATTCTAATTAAAACAGATATTGATAATTGACACTTCTACAACAAACAAAAAATGCTAATACATAAAAAAGGGCCACTATAAACAAATAATAGCAGTAGTAATGCTGAACAAAGCTACAGTGGATAACCAGACATGTACCATCAAACAAAGAGCACATTAGACATCGAGCAGCTAATGAACAACAACAGATCTGCCAAACTGTCATCTGTCCTCATTTTACTTGATCTCTCAGCAGTGTTTGACACAGTCAACTATAAGACTCTTCTGTCCATCCTCTTGAGTCTTGGAATCCAGGGAACAGCTTGGTAGTGTTATGATATGTGGTGCGGACCCAAAGATGCGGGACATAATTATCCCCACGACGTATAATAAGAATGGGGAAATATAATAACTAAAGGGGATTAACTAAAAGGGCAGAGCAAACGGCTCTCCACTCTACAAAACAAAAGGGAAAATCGCGAGGCTGGGATGCGTCCCGAATGGGAATGGCACCCCCAGCTGGCGAAACAGAGGTCAAGC
>JAUZSU010000183.1:0-16429 GCA_034780255.1 Parotocinclus maculicauda
CTTGGATTGTAAGACTGTATCAGTTGTAAGTCGCTCTGGATAAGGGCGTCTGCTAAATGCTGGAAATGTAAATGTAATGAAATGTAAGACAAAATATTTAATGTTTAAACGGATAAACCCATTTTCATTCATTTGGAATTTAATTCCTGTAACGCGTTCCAAAAAAGTTGGGACTGACACAAAGTGGAAAAGTGCTCTCTAAGTGAATATTTTCAAAAAACAATAAAGTTTATCTATTTGAACATTTAATATTTTGTTTTTGTAGTGTATTCAGTTAAATATAAGTTAAAAAGGATTTGCAAATCATCGTATTTTGTTTTTATTAATGTTTTACACAACATCCCAACTTCATTGGGTTATATCGGTTGTACAAGACAGGGTTTCAAAAACTGTTAACCCATTCAGTCCTAAATTTACATTAATGATGCAAAAGTTATTTCAATGCAATAAGTTGTTTAGAGTCAAAAAATATATTAGTAGCTAAATTTTCAGCAGTCAAAAATATTTAAGTACCATGTGAAGTATTGGGAGAACCAAGACTCAAAAGAGACCATTTGTCCTTGAGTTGATGGATAATTTTAATCTTCAATATCAAGAACAACTTTAATTAGCCATTATAATGGATATGGTCATTTTCATTTATATGACCCTCCCAGTTTCTTGAGCGTAGGAGTTCTAAATAAAACCTGTGGAATGTGCTGATGAAGTGGCTTCATTGCAATGCATTATCCAAAGTACTAAACGCAGTGCTAACAACAATGACATTTTAATACCCACTTTCCCATCTAACGGAGTTGCTTTATCTCTTTAGGGACGGCAGCAGTGCAGCAACTGATGTCAGAGCTGATCAGAGAACACAGTGTGCTTTTCTCTCAAGAAAATAATGCTTCAGGAACCTCAGTATCAGCCTTTGCAACCACATTCAGAAAAAGCAGTCAGGTAGAGTGGGTGCACACCAAGAATGATAACAATCCAAGAGAGTTTAAACTGAGATTGGACAACGATCACCTGCTTCAACCAGCTCAATCTTCAATGCCATACTCTCATAATCTCTCCCTGAACCACTTCACTGAGTGGAGGCCATCTACCCAAAGTTCTCACACCCCATATAATCTACCTGATATGCAGCAGGAGCCTGAGATCTCAACAAACTCAACTATACTTTTTGAAAGCCATACCCCATCCAAAGCTGTGGAGGACTTTCCTCAAACAGTATATGTTCCTCCTTCCACCAGGCCGCCTACTGCCTCTTCCTCAATGACTACAGTGACAGAGGTCAGGGATGAGGGTGGTTTGCACTCTACTAGTTGGCCTGGTCTGGGACAATGTATCTGGGAAAACGAGAAACATCATGGTGAAAGTGGTGGGAGCAGTGAAGCCCAGGACAGCACCTTGTCTGTATATGACAACATGTTTACTGAGATGCAGATAAATGAATGTGTAGAGGTTGGGGAAATATGTGCTAGGATGGTAGACTTTGAGGGTGGCACTGCCAGCATGGTGGACAGCAGCAGTGCCTGGTCTTCATGTGAGATCCTACTCCTTGATGAGGGTTCTGGGAGTGGTGGCCCCATTAGCCCTCCTTTCCATCAAAGCTCTGTACATTTTCCTTCTTTCAGGAAAGGTCCTGTGGAAGGAGAACCTCATCCAAACTCCCCTGCTTCCTCCACTGCTCCCACAGATGCTCCTCTAAGCACAGGGAGCAGTGAGGTATTTCTTCCTAACCCTGTAGAGACACAAGACCCACCTGATTCTAAAGCAATACAGTGTCTTCTGGCTGATCTCCAGCAGCAAATGGCTAGACAGAAATCTGAATATGAAGCAAAGATCAGCAGGTAAAATGCTTTTACATATAGATGTATTTTCTTTGTCAAAAGTGGCTTTCAGTTGGAAAGTAAAACTGAGTTAAGGATCCTGGTCAGACACCCAATGATGGATTCATGTCAGTACTGGGATTTGACTTATTTAGAATAAAATGTCATGATGCTAGCATGTTTAAGTTATTTATACATGCTTTGAACATCAGATATAGTCACAAAGCACTGACATTTGTGGCTGCGGTAGCCTAGTCCAAGTTCATCTCAATACTAGGTATATATATATACATACATGTTTATATATATAAACATGCACGCACACAAACACGCACGCACGCACTCACTCAAACACACATTAATGCAATATTAAAGACACCAATTAACCCAACAAGCATGTCTTTGGACTGTGGGAGGAAACCGAAGTACCTGGACTAAACCCACACAAACATGGGAAAGACATGCAAACTCCACACAGAAAGGACTCAGGCCTCTCCACCTTGCTGCCCTAAGATAATTATACAGCTCTGGTTTTTACTATCTTTCAGGTACCGTATTTGCTTGAGTAAAATGGGACATTTTTGGTGTATTCGATAAATTACTGTCAAAACCACAATTAAAAACATTTATTTGCAGCAATGACAAGAGCACTAATGTGCTATAAATGACAACTGGTCATAATGATAATGCAGTGTTTTCAGATCTTAATAATAATGCAAATAATAGTATAAAGAAAATACGTTTATAAAAGTTCAGATATCAATATTTCAATCACAGCTTTCATATATCTTGTACTCTTCCCTCAATAAATGAGATGTGGTTCAGGTGATCACCTTAACAGTTCTTCGTTACGTAAAATAAAGTTTTTCAGGGTTGGAATTCTTCAGATAATGGAATTGCCATAATACATATATATATGTGGATATGAAGAAAATTGGTTTTCTCAAAATGCATTAATTTCTTTCCAGAGCTGTATCATGTTCATCATTATAGATATTCTGATTTGTGCAGAACACAAAATAAAACTCCTTGAGCATTAACTAGAAGAGCCAAGACTTACACAAAGGAACACAACATGAAGACCCAGGTTTGAGTCTTCCAGCCTTCCAGCTAAATAAGCCTTTACATGCCCTACCCAATTGGCTGTATCTGAGAGAGGAGGGACTGAGTGGGGGAAATCTCCTGCTACCATTACCAACCCAAAAACTTTATAGACTGGATTGGATACCAACAGTTTCCTGTGTTTTTTGTGAGAGGCTCCTGGAGTCTCTGTAACCTTGTCAAGGAAAAATGATATAAAACATTGGCGGATAAAACAAACAACAACAATTACATGGCTCTAGCATGTTAATCTCAGCTATATGTTACCTTCTGTTCAGCTTTAAGCTCAAGTTATGAGCAAGTACTAGGCTGGGTAAATATACACTTTCATACATTGACTAATCCACACAGCATCTAAAATACACTCACAAAAATTTTTGAAGTATTCCCTAATTTGTCAGAGCAGTATATATTCTACTGTGGTAATGTCTGGTCAACATCCTGATAAGTGTAAAGCTAAACCTAGCTTTGTAACCTAAAGCAATTCAGTATTTGTAACATGCACTCTTACTTGCGAGGGACAGCCAAACATCATGTTGCTAACATCTTTGCAGTTACAGTAACTTTGAAGACACCTTCTCATTCAAAGTTTTTTTTTCTACATTGTAAATTAATACTGAAGTCATCCACACTATGAAGGAACACATAAGGAATCATGTAGCAAACTTAAAAATATTTTAGATTCTGTAAAGTAGGCACCTATTGCTTTGGTTACTTTAGCTTTGCACACTCATACTCATAGTATTCCCTCAATCAGCTTCATGATATAATTCAGATTCAGAAAACTTTATTCATCCCCTAGGGGCAATTGAAGTCCCTGACATGGTTTCGCAACAGTTTTGAAGGAGTTTCCAGAAGTGCTGAGCATTTGTTGGCTGATTTGCCTTCACTCTGCAGTCCAACTTATCCCAAACCATCTCAATTATGTTTAGATCATGCGATTAGTCATCAGATGCAACTCTCCATCACTATTTCTTGGTCAAATAGCCCGTACATAGCCTGGAGATGTATTTGTGGGAATTTCACTTCACTGTCCCACTGCAAACCAGTGCAAACCAGATGTTGATGCAGAATGCTGTGGTAGTCATGCTGGTTAAGTTTGCCTTGGATTTTGAATAAATCGGCAAGTGTCACCAGCAAAGCACCTTCAAACCATCGCACTTCTTCCTCCATACTTCATGGTGGAAACTACACATGTAAAAACCAACTGTTCATCCTTTCTGCGTCTTACATGGACATGGTGTTTGGAACCAAAAAACTCAAATCTCATCAGATGCAAGGACAGATCTCCACTGGTTTAATGTCCATCCCATGTCATTTTTCTTAACTTAGTTGAGTAGTTCTTGCCATAATATGGATTACAACATTACTGAAATAGAGGTATTCAGTGTATTTCAAATATTTTTCTTTAAAACACAACGCATGGTCTCAAAAACAAAGAGAGCAATAGATTAAAGAAATTATCTTTTGAAGGCACAGCTGTTAACTAAAAGCCATTCCAGGTTACTAACTCATAAAGCTAAGAAAATGCCAAGATGTGCAAAATGTTTTTGTTTACTAAATAATTCCATATGTGTTTACTCATAGTTTGGATAACTTTAGTATTAATCTACAATTCAGAAAAATCCTGAATAAGGTGTCCAGACGTTTCACTATTATTTGTATATTTTTAGTCAAAAATAGCTCAAAAGACATGGAATCATTTGAGAAGCTACCTGACAACTTTAATTGAGTCTGGATCTGCTGTGTTTCATCCATCGCAACATGCAGTACACAAATCACCACCAACTCAGTGTCATTGCAGTGCTGAAAATGATCATACACCCAAATTGTACCTGGACTGTGGGGGTCCTGACCATTAGGGAACTAACAAAGTACGTAGAGAAACTGATGGACTACAATCTGTTCTTTTTAGAACTACAAAGTGCTCCTATATGGTATGTAGAACTGATCAAATGATCACTGAGTGTATACTACCTGTGTGAAAGGGTCATGCATTTATTCTGGTTTCCTTCTTTTTAGGCTGGAGCAGAGAAATGACGCTCTCCAGGGGCAGGTGGCAGGACTCCGAGCAAATTTAGAACAACAACGGCGGTCAGTCAGCGTGGCTGAGATCAAGATGAGGAACATGGAGCGTGCTAGAGCGGATGCAGACCGAAGAAACGCTGCACTCCAGAGAGAGATGGAACAATTCTTTGACACCTTTGGAGAGCTGGCCTCTGAGGCTCGGAAAACAGAGCGCATCATTCAAAGCTTCTAAGACTCATGAAGGATGCTGCTTATTTTGGGTCAGGTTAAAACCACTTTTCAAGATGTTTCACTGGCTTGTATCACTGATGAAAGCATATAACAATTGAAATGAAACAATCCAGATCCAAATGAGACCGGGAGAAATCCAAGAGGAGCCATGTGTTCCAGACTGGAAAAGGTTTCATTAAACTTTAAATTATATACAATCTATGGAATGACCAAGAACAGAGGTGGCTCAAGAGCATGGAGTCAAACACACATAAGCAAGTAAATTCTTATGATGTATGGAGAAAATCGTGACACATTAAAATAATCGGTTTAGATTTTGGTGCCTTTTAGTCAAATTACTGTGTTGCAAAATTTGTATTTACAAAATGTAATATAACACAGACCTGTATATACTAAAGCTACACCAATAATTATTTATATTAAAATAAAATGGGTACAACAACACTTAATTTTAAGCTATTTATTTGGCCATTTGTGACAGGTGTTTTCTCCCACACAGAACACTATGGATCTGAGCAGATCTGGAATCCTGTTTGAGATTTAGCATTTTTCAGACTGTTTAAATTGGAGCTTAGCAAAAAAACGATAAAACAACATAAACCACACATTCAGTGAGAACAGTTCATATATAGAAGTAATATTTACTGTTTTAAACGTGTTTGTTATAACTGTGGTTTAAAAGTGTTAGGGGAACTGGTGGCAGTTCTATATGGGTATCAAGCACAAAGAGTTGTTGAGAAAGTTAAAGGGCTGCTTGATTCCAATCTTTGTGTGCTTTAGCATATATTGGACATTTCATCCCATTCCCCAACTGAGACCTGCTACCCTTCCAAAAACACCATTCATAATCAAGCTTCTTCAGACTGTAGAATGGAAGATCACACCAAATATGCTACATTATAGAATATAGAATCTGTTTCTTCCCCCTGGTTTTTAGCAAACAAATCTGGTGTATTTGAGAAAAATAAATGGTCTTTATTCTATTGCTAAATCAATGGTATATATTTTCTAACAGTTGACTTTTCTTAGACTTCTGCACAATACTGTACATCTTTAAATGTGTACTCTAGTATGAGCAGTATTTTTTTTTTATATTACACAACCAAATGTTAGAGCAAGTCCCATTTTCCAGAGATACAATGGACGTCCTCGTTCCAAAGACATGTTAGATTAACTGATTAATCCAAATTGGCCCTACATTGGTGAATGTGACTAAGTAGTATTGACAAAACCTTGTTTCTGTCATGAATAGCCATCAATGCCGAAAGAAATGTTGAATTAAATAAAGCCCAAGCTTGTCCTCATTGCAGTGTGGTAAAAATACATAAAAAAAAAATGTGATGGCACCAATTTTATCTTTACACTGCTAAACTACTTAGTGACTACAAGTAACGTGTTTAAGTCATTTCATTTTTTTATTTGGGCCTGTGGTGGTCTAGTGGTTAAGGTACTGGACTCTGGACCAGAAGGTCCAGGGTTCAAATCCCACCTCTGCCAAGCTGCCACAGTTGAGTTATTGAGCAAGGCCCTTAACCCACAACTGCTTGAATTGTAAGATTGTATGAGTTGTACGTTGCTCTGGATAAGGGCGTGGTAAGCTAAATTTTTAAGGTTACAATGACACCGGTCGGATGGACCCACACTGGGGCAATAAATTTACATTTAGTAATATAGCTGGCTCTTTATCCATAGCGACTTCCAACTGACAATCTTACAATCCTATCTTTTGTGTGTTAAGAGCCTTACTCAAGGAGCTGCTAGGCCACTCTACCCTGACAGGGTGAAAGTCAATCTCAAGGCACGTGTTACTCACGTACATTAAAAGATTTTAAAATGCGTCAATTGACCTAATGTTTCTTCGGAATGTGGGAGGAAACCAGAGCACCTGGAGTAAATCCACATGGACAATAAGCTGCCTGTTACATGCAGTGATTCCAAAATGTGTTTGGAATAAGCATGATCTGGGAAAATATGTTAATATAGAAAAATCTAGTTATTATTGTACTATTGTTACATGTCTGAAACAAAATCGCCATCACCCCAGTTAACGTCCTTTGGTGATGAGAAGTAATCTCCTGCCCCATTCGCCCAATGTTTACACCCTAAAAATGACTAGGAATAGCTTACCCTATAGCAATACAACATACACTGTAAAGTAGGGGTGTTCCGATCGATCGGCTACCAGTCATTATCGGCCGATTTCCGTGACCAAGCATGTGATTGGTGTAAGCTGATCAATGCCTTTCATTGCCGATTACAAAACCCATCACCTGTATGTTGAATCTCGCAGTGTCCCTGTGTGCAGTGTTGTGTCCCTGCCCTCTTTCCTTTACACTGCTCAGGCAAATCATAAAACATGTGGAACTTTTGCAGTCTGTGAGAGTGATGTAAAGTTTGCATCTTGCAACAAAAAAAATACCTCGCGGGGTGAAGCACATTAAAATGCTACAATACAACTAATTTAATACATAATTTAACACTTGGCAGAGTATGATGAGTTTGTGGCTCACTGCAGAGAATAAAATCAGGGCACCCGGAGCAGCAACAGTCAGATGGCAATTAACACAGCCCACACTTATCAGCACTCGACCATATGAGCGTGACAGTCAGAAGGTTAAGCAAATAACCAGAAAAATAATTGATTTAATTCATCAGGTTAGATTAAGATTTTTTCAGTGGTGGAACAATAGTTGTGCTTGTATTTTGTATTTTTTCTCTTGTAAAAAGTCAGGAAAATGTTTTTTGTCTAAGATAATTTTATTGTTCCTAGTTTTCAGATCACATAGCCAGTAGCACGCATCATAACTTTATTGAAAAATGTACAAGCTAGTCAATGTGATCGGTATCGGTGATCGGCACTCGTGTGATCGGAATCGGCAGCATAAAACATGATCGAAGCATCCCTACTATACAGACAATAGTTTGTGGACATCCCTTCTTATGATTGTGCTCTGCTGTTTCAGCAACACTTACTCGCTACAAATTCATAATTTAAAGCATACAATTTGGGATTCACCATAGACAAACGCTGGTAGTACAATGAGTTGTACTAAACAGTGTGACACATTTATAGGTTTCAGCTTCCGAGAAGTTCAGCTCCCTGTCTAGCTGTTTTTAAACAAAGTCCATTGAGAATTGGGTTACAAGCTTTGATTGAGAACCTGACTGGCTTGCACAGAGCCTCGATTGCACCAGGCACCTTGAAAAAGCACTGGAATGCTAAAAGTGAGCCTGGAATGATTGCTAAATTTAGCTGAAACCCCTTATGAAAAAATTGCTTTTGGGCAAACTCCACCCTAATAGCCATATTCAAGAAGTAATTTTCTAGGTGTCCACAAACTTTTGTTTAAATAATGTATTTATGTCATCTGAAAGCAGCGAATGCAGACGGCACAGGCAACAAACAACCACTCTGCCTTGGATTCCTGTGATAGGGCACCGGGCTTGTTGGGTTTCCCTAATGTTTGTCAACAGTCTGATTAAATGAAAATGTACAGGGGGTATTTATTAACACTGCAATTTGGGAATGATGCAAGAACTGAGAATTACACACTGTTTCCAAGTTTTATCGTTCATTGTCACAACACATTTTACATTCCCGACATTTTATAGCAGCTTGCAGCTACTTAACAGTAAATCCAATTTCCACCAGTTGATACTGTTCCAAATTAATGCATGTTAGACATAGTTTTTGTGCAAAACCAAAATCTGTAAAATAAGGATTCACTAAACACTAAAAAGGCCAAAATTTGAACATTTACACTTTGTCTATTTACGTATATACATGGCTACACCCTATTTGAGTGAGGTGGGTCATAAAGTTCGCAGCCTGGAGAGAAAAAAAAAAAAAGTGTACTGTGTCTATATACATAGGCAGGCACTACCATTTTTTGTAAGCGGTGTTCAGGCGTATTCAGGAATTTGTAGTCATATAGGTTAAGTGTTCAAGATATGTAACATGCAATACTTTAAACAGAGCTTTTTCAAGAGGAACCTGCTTTCAATTAGCCTGTTCCACAAGTGTCTGACTGTGCTTCTTTTGCTTGATTGAAGATATCAGCTACATGGCACAATGAGAGCGAGCGAGAGAAAGCGAGAGAGTGAGAACTGGTTAAATAAACTACCCTTGACCCCACCTCTAAAAGCACATTTCCAAGGCAAATATTCATCCTTTCAGAGAACTACAACCAGAGGCAACAAAATATAAAAGGGGAATACATGTCATGGCATAAATATTGAGACTATGCAACAGCATCCTATTGCACTGATACTCTATTCTTAAACTGACATGATGCCATTGCTGATATCGGAGCCAGTATCTAAACTCAAACCTTTCCGTGCATTTTCACTGTCAGAGAACTGTCTTAGACAATCAAGGTACGAAGTCAGGCACAACTAAGAACTGTTAATGACATGGGCTTGAACAAACTATTTATGTACTGTAATAAAGATTTACAGGTATGCACCATTTAATGTCTGCATCAGCCAAAATGGATGTTGACTGGACAATGCTAGAGCATCACTTATTTTGAGCAAAAATTTTGAAAACAATATTTTAAAAAATAGTACAGCACTGTACTGTATAATACAGTATCTTTGTAACTTTTATCAAACTGGTATCACTTACCGAAGGCAAGTTTTTCAAGACTATGATTCCTTTTTTCCGTCAGCAGGTGCCACAGAGTTTGCTAGTACTAGACTTCAGTCATTTAAGTGGATGGACACTGATCAAATGGATATTAAATTTGATATCCAACCCCTGTGTTTGCCCCACAACCGTGTTTGCTGTCACATAGCCTTTGCAGGTTCACAAGGGAGTATGGGAACTATTTTGGGATTTACATAACCGAGGTGAACATGCACCCTAAAATGGGCGCTAGTGCATCGCAGGGTTAGGCAGTAGCCAAACCATACTGCCTTCTTTCTCTCACACACAGTAATTTCATGCTTGAGGGATGCTTGAATTAACCAGAATAAATTTTTCAAACTGAAATTTATCAAATTATTAAAAACGCTGAATTATGATCAGAGATTAAACCAGTTTCTTTACTGCCAAATATATACACTAAATTGGAGCTTCACTCATTACCAGTAAACGTGGTCAAGATTTATATAATTTTTGATAGTTACCATTTTTAAAAAAAAGCTACATTAAATAAGAAACCATTAATCAATAGTACAACCGCAAACAATTAAATAGGATCATGAATGACTTCTGCGTGCCAAATCTCACGACTATGTAATATGTAAAAATAGTATGGTCATAAGTGATTAATTATACTAATTTGACATGCTATGTACTACATCAGACTGCAGCACATACAAACTGCACAATGTCATTATGAGAAAAAGGAAGAATTAAAGGAGATGCAGTGCTAAAGCATTTTTTTTGCAACTTCACACTTAAAACTGATGCAAAAAAAGCGATACAATTTACACCTCTCATCCTGCATGCAATTTTTTTTAAGTAATTGCTTTCAGCTGTGTAGATGCTGAAGGATTTTATTTAAGTTGAGAAAATTCAGAAATGAAGTTTCAAACTTAGTCTCCCACATATTTTTTACTCTGTGTAGCTGTAAACTCCCACATCTGATCATAAAAGTGGTTCAAGCTCATAAACGAGTGGAAATGTAGGTTGGGTTCACAAATAAAACTCTGGGTTATCTGAACAATCATGACTCGTATGCAGGCAATGGCACCAACTCAATGGGAAAAAGAGCAGCAGTGCAAGTCCAACGTGTATGTCATTATGCTTCATTCATGTACTGTTCCTCACAGGAGTACATACCAGTGACTGTAATAAAAAATGTACACCAGGATGCTAGATAGAGTACCTCTGATTTAACCTGTACTCTAAACATTATTTTACTCCCAGTACAGAAGTTGTGTAGGACAAAAGAACCATGGCAAACAAGCAGAATTTAAAAAAACAACAAAGCACTCTTTCAGAAGAAGGACTACGCCAGTGCCACTGTTCCAGCACCCTTGGACAAGTGCATTTTCCGCAAACTGGGAACTATTATGAAAATAGACAACCTGTTCAAGCATGCACATGAACATCAGTGAGTAGTGTGCAGGTTTTTAGCCAAACCCATCAAAATTTGAATCGCCATCAAACAAATTCAAGTGATTGAGAAACAAGTAGATGCCTCAATATTGGAGGATTTTGTCTTGATTTTGTTTTTGTTTTTTTAACAGAGCCTGAGGTAGCCATGGAGATTGCATTACTGTTCATAAAAACAATGTCAGGTTCTGTAATGACAAGAGAACTTAATCAAATATAAAAACAAAATTTAGATTGATACAGCATGATTTAGATCAAAGGATCATATGAAACTGCACTTCGACCCTGCACATCTAGCGTTAAAAAAATTATATTACTCTCAATATGTTCACACAACAAAACATAAGAGGGAACACTATTTTGGCTACAGCCTCCTTCGTCTTTGCTGTGTGTTGAAACGCAACCGACGGCTGTACAGCTATGAAATGGTCACGGTATCCGCACTGGTCGTAATGCACCCCAGGAATTTGCATAGGGACCATGCATTTCACTCAAACTGCTACACATTTTAAGTGGAAATGCAAATTAAAAAAGTGGTTCAGCTTTTATAAAGTAAGGAAAGTAAAAGAACTTAAAAGGCAAAATTCCCATAGTTTTACAGTCTGCGTTATCCGGACCTACAGTGCAATCAGACACTGGGGAAAGAGCAAGAAAGTAAGACAGAGGGGATGTGAGAGAGCGAGCTGTATGTGGCAGACATGCTCACTGTCACTCTTCTAGCCCCCCAGCGATGGTTTCGATGCAGGAGCTGTCTGTGTCAGAGGCCAGGGTTTGCTCAGTGGACATTGACGAGATGTCATTAATGGATGAGGATTGAGAAGCCGTAGCACTGCTGTTGACCACACCATCTACTGCAGACAACAGAACACACATGTTTATCTTTCCATACTTTCCAAAAAATTATTTTTACATATTGATTACTGCAGCTAATTAATTCAATACCTATACTTAACTAAAAATAAATAGATAATCTATGTAAAATACATAAAAACATAATATTTGCCCCCACACAAAACGATGCTTATTCTGATCAGTAGAGGTGGGGGTAAAATCGATTCTGGGATGCACCGCGATGCAGATGTGGACAATACACAATGCAATGTTGACAAACTAATGCCAAGCAGAAGTCAAAAGTGTGTGGTGTGCACACAAGACTGGTTCAACACACGAGTAAGAGCTGTGTAAACCTCCAGCCACCTTGAAAAGAGGGAAGTAAATTACAACTGTATTACAACATTTATTGCCAAGGGTTTGAATCTGTAATCAGTTGTTGAAAACTAGGATTCTTGTGCTGCTTTGGAGCTGGGCTACAGCATCCAGTTTAGAAGATATTACAACCATATGCTAGAAGACTTTAAAATTAAAAGACACAACTCAAGTTTTTAAGACACAAACTATGATTTTGGAATGACTGGAATCATTATTTTAAACATTCCCAATGGCTTCCTCTTTTGAAAACGCACACCTAAAATAATAATAAAATGATAAAAATTAAAAAATTTAATAATTATCCACAGGTTGTAAAATAAAATAAATATATATTTTAATAAAATAAAAGTCAAATAAAGTTGTTCAATTACTCAAACGAGATGCAAACTCGCTTATCATTGAGTAGCAAGTTATATGTTCATAGTGGTGAATAGAAGCATGTCAAACTGGACGAGAGTGCCACACATTGACTGTTCAGTAGGGTGTATGGTCACCCAAACCCGCCAAAACATACAGACAGTGAAGGGGCATGAACAGGATCAAAACTGATCATCAGTTCTTGTGGAATCCTCTTCATATTCATTTTAAAATATCTCCTATTTTTGTGAGCAGTTCATTTCAAAGCTATACACATTTCTGAATAATTTCCCTTTCATTCTGAAGTGCAGTAATTTGCACTCTGCTAAATTAACTCTGATAAATATACAGAACCGAAAATTGCCAAATCCAGCGTAAAATCAAGTGTGTTAAAAATCAAAATGAAGCAATCCCTAAAATAGGCAGTTAATGCAGCAGCATCCATTTAAAATAGCAGATAACTGGCATTTGAGAAATGAGTGACTCACCTAAACAGTCCTCCTTCAGAACACCGTTCTTGTTCCTCTCCTCCCAATCCATCACCTCTTTATAGATTAGCTCTAGAGAAAAGCAGACAAGGAGTGAGCTGAAATCATCTAATTAGAGGAACATGTTACTGACTGATCTCTGTGACTTTTCACTTCAACAACATTTACCTTTCCACTGTTCTATGCTGTGTTCTCTCTCTTCCAGCTGTTTGTCTGAGATTTGAGGTGGAGGCTATAAATAAGTAAAAAAAATAATTTGAATCAAGTTTTTGGTGAACTTTTTTTATGGTTTAGGGAGGGGGAGGGAGGAATGTTTACCCACCGCATCGGCCTCAGCTGGGTCGTACCACACATGGATGTAGGGATGGCTAAGGGCCTCCTGTACAGAGATACGGCACTCTGGATCAATTACCAGCATCTTTGACAGCAGGTCCCGAGCTTGACTAGCTGTAGGAGATACCATGGAAGAATACACAGAAGTGCTGAGTCCTGTACCCTGTGTTTATGTTCTCATAAAGCTATTGAACAACAATGGCTAAGGAATTTCCACTGTCCCAATACTGGAACTTTTGGTACTGCAAAACTGGAAAAATTACTATTGGTTAATCTATCCAGGCTTGTGTCCATCTAGGATGAAATCTACAGGGGGAAACGGCCAAAAGAAAATATAAATTACCAATTAATTAACTTTAATTTACTTTAACAATCCAGGTCTTCACAAGTCTAATACATAACAGAAGGAAATAAAAATCTGTCCTTTAACTTCCGATGTTGTGGAAGTAAACACTATGAATATGAGCAGAGGTGGGAGTTTAAGGGTAAGTCTGTCATTCGTGTGTGTGTGTGTGTGTATGTATAATAACTGGTCATGTGTTTGCTTGCTTGTTAGCTCACGTGTACAAGAAACTCTTCCAACCGTCGCTTGTTGACTTTTTGCGCAAGTTACTTGTGTTTGTGTGTATGATTTTCTGTTGCTTATTCATAACAAGTGTAAGTTTGTACGGGTATGCGCCTGTCCTTTTGTGAACAGTACTACATTGTCCCCTAGAAGTATATAAACAGGTTCACATTTACTTGTTGAATCTGTTTCACTTGCCTGAACTGTGCTGTCTAATAATGCCTTCTGTAATACTAAAGTATTAGGTCGAGTGTGTGTTACAGCGTACTCTATATAGGATAGTAACCGTACTTTACTGTATTTTTAACTATTGTAATTTCCATTCATCACAAAAGTACAAATTAATTAGCATTTGCAGTTTTCTTTTTTTAATATCAGATGTATTTAAATTACAAGACCATAAATAGAATATGTGGTCAACAACCCAGCTCACAGAATGTAATGTGGTCATTAAACAGTGCACACCTGTATTGGAAACAACTGCTGCTTTTGTAGTACTGTAACATATAATAAATTAGTGGGTTGAAAAAGAAGTGGGGAGGGAGAAATAAACCAACGTATATTTAGAGAGAAAAGAAATACAATTGGTGGGTGATTATGCAAGGAGGATGTCAATCTCACTCTTGAGCTTGTCGTGCTCCGTTTCAGAAGGAAAGGCCCAGTCAGGAAAGAGCTCACTGAAGCTGACACCCGTAAACTGTGGCTTGTTCATCACATAGTTCCTCACTGTCTCCATCAGTCGATTCATGAACTCCAGAGATGGCGTACCTAACACCTCGATCACTTTATTCCACTGGTCAATGTCTGGCAGAAGCCAAGTTAAGAAAAGTATAGTGGTATAAAGCACATGGTATACTATATATTATTAAAGTTAATGTAAAATATAATAATATAATATAAATGTACTTGAATAAGACCCGAAGGAAAGCATGACACTGAAAAACACTTAAGTTAAAAATTCAGCATGGCTGTATGATAGTGGTAAGAAAGGGCTGCCATAATGCATTGACATATATTGTCTACACAAAAATAATGCAATTAGTAATGATTCACTGGGACAGATCTGCAGTCCTGATACCATAAAGAAAAACTATAAATGTATAAACACATGCTGGGTACTGCTGTTAGTATGCACTGAGAACCAGCTTTGAAATATATTCCAATAAAAAGCAAGCAACAGCTAGATACAAACAAATCATGCTGCCTGTTTAATGAGCTGCACGTTTAGATGGCGACGATAAAGCCTTACACATTACATGTAAACTATAATGTTTGATTGCTAGATAGTGGCAAAAAGTGATGACTTATTGGTATTGTAATCATATTTACAATATTGTTTCCCAATTACAACATAGTTTTATTAGTTTTTATTTAATCACTGTGACATTAACACTATACGTTATTAACATTATTATACTATGACTAATGACCAATATTGGTAATTGGAGTTAAGAGATCTTAAATTACACTAAATGTATCTTTCAAATACTAAATACAACAACATGAATAACATTATACTCCACCACACCCATTTGAAATAAGAATTGGCTTTAGTGCACCAAAGTTGAATTGTGAACTGTACATAAATTTGGTCTGTTGAAAACACCCCATGGAGAGTCAGCCTCCATACAACTTATACAAAAAGTACTAAAGTACTGAACAGTGCACCAGCCAAGTGCTCATTAAAGGCATTTTGCACAGTGGTGCTATGACAACACCAAATACAGTACAAACATCAATTAATTAGACATATATGGCACAATACTGGTGACCCTAAAGAGCTACACTTCACCATTATTATTCATTTTGGTTAGCACCATCACCTCACAACTCAAGGATCCAAGTTTCGAGTCCCTGCCTGACTGCATTCTGTGGACCTGTCTGGGTTAGTTTCCTCCAGGCACCCTGGTTTCTTCAAATACTCCAAAGATGTGTTAGGTCAATTGGGATCTATTTACATTTACGGTATTTAGCAGACACCCTTATCCAGAGCGACTTACAACTCATACAATCTTACAATCCAAGCAATGGTGAGTTAAGGGTCTTGCTCAAGGACCCAACTGTGGCAGCTTAACCAGTACCTTAACCGCTAGGCTACCACAGTCCACAAATTATGAGTTTCTGCATGGTGTACTGCATCCCACCATGCACCTCGACGTCTTATATATATATATATATTAGGGGTGTCACGATTTCGATATTTAATCGAAATCGATCGAAATTATGTCACAATCTCGAG
>JAUZSU010000184.1:0-11165 GCA_034780255.1 Parotocinclus maculicauda
AGCCATGAAATCTCCCACACTAAAATGACAGGTGTTTCAGTTTCATTGTCCAACCCATGTACATGACCACTGTTTCCAATGCTAAGCCATTTCACTGTAGCAGAGGATGTAATGTTTAGTGGATTAGACACAATATGCCTGGTCGTACCTGAAGTTCTTATCCTGGGCTTCGGAGACTTCTTGTCTTTGCTCCTCCTGCTGACCTTCGAATTCTTCCTTTTGGGACGTCCGTAATCGCTGTCATCATCATCGTCTTCCACCATGAAGTCTTCATCACTGCCTGAATCTTCTATGACAGCAAAAGGACCTAATCACCATCCTACCAACTCCTCACCATCTGATGTAATACAAATAAAGACGGCGTCAGCACCTCCCGTATAGACATCACTGTCATCTTCCTCTTCCTCATCCTGGCCCTCCTCTTCTTCACTGCCTCCATCCCCGAGGAGAATCTCCCTCTGTTTGGAGGCTGCTTTGCTGGCAGCCTGTCGCACCTGCCGCCCCTTTTTCTTCACAACTTTCTCATCTTCATCACTGTCATCTGACAATCAGAGACATACAGTACAAGCCATATACAGTACTGTGCAAAAGTCTTAGATTAGATTAGATCTTGCATAATTTTAGCAACACTGTAATGGCCATTAATAGTGAATATGTATGCAGCATAAAATCTGTTTTCTTGTAATCTACTAGTTTCCCTCATATCCGGAATAGCATGTGACTATGGTAATGTCTGAGCAATGTTAATTTCAGATCCACATTTTACAGTGCATACTTGTACATGTGTATCATGCTACATTCAACTGTCAGCAAAGTCGTTCTCAATAATACATTTACAGCATTTAGCAGACGCCCTTATCCAGAGCGACTTCCAACTGATACAGTCTTACAATCCAAGCAGTTGTGGGTTAAGGGCCTTGCTCAAGGACCCAACTGTGGCAGCTTGGCAGAGGCAGATTTGAACCCTGGACCTTCTGGTCCAGAGGCCATTACCTTAACCGCTAGGCTACCACAGTCCTAACTTATACCTTCAGTTTCTATTGACTAATTTTCCTACTATCTTATTATAGTTCAGAGCCACTGGTGGCAAATGACTAACCAGAAGCACAGGGCAAAAGGTGGGTGTCAAACCAAGGTAGATACTAAGTTTCAACATGTATGAACCATGCACACAAAACACACACACACACACACACAAACTTTAGAGACACCAACTGACCTAACATCTTTGGAAGGTGGGAGAAAACCAGCAGACCAGGTGCAAACTCATTAGCGAGGTAATTAAAATAAAGCAGTAAGGTGGCAGAACTAACCCACACAAGCTTACGCTGGGTCATAGACATCATTGTCTGTGTTTGACCTTTAATAGACCCTTGGATTTAATGTATAACAAAAACTTGCTTAATAAACTGCGTCTGTCCTTCTTCCTTCCCTCCATCTTCCTTTCTTCTTTCTTACTTTTTTTTTACACAGGCAACATAAGTCTCTACAAATACTTGAATTGCTTTGCATGTCCTGTTCTAATTAATGGCACACGTTAAAAGCTAAAGCTGAGAAAGCTTGAAGGCTTCGTGTAGTAAATGACTACTGCCGAGGAAAAGACACGCCATCAGTCACTCCCCTCTGCTCTGTAGAAAGCATGTAGCCGTTAGTCCGTTAACACGTGTGAAGGTGCTGTGTAAGCAGACCAGGTGACCTAATGGCTACTTAACTGACTCGTAAATAATGAGGGGAGTCTGAACATCTGAACATATACGGCGACATTAATGAGAACAGGAGTCACACTTCAGCACTTTCCATTAAGTCTCACACTTTACAAATGCCAGTCAGTGTGACAAATTACACACACATACGCACTCTTTCACTAGAGTCTCACTGACAGTAACATGGGTATACTATTGTACACCACAAAAAGATAAATAGATTATTTCGGACACAATACCCAGTCCTTTCTTCTTTGCTTGAAAAGCAGTTTTAAAGCAGATATTGCTACCTTATTCTCAGTCAAAAAAAGCACCCTGTTTGCATCACAAAGCATATACTGAGTAGTAATGAAGATTGTGGTAGCCTAGCGGTTAAGGTACTGGGCTCTGGACCCGATGGTCCAGGGTTCGAATCCCACCTCTGCCAAGCTGCCACAGTTGTGTCCTTGAGCAAGACCCTTAACCCCAGATTGCTTGGATTGTAAGATTGTATGAGTTGTAAGTCGCTCTGGATAAGGGCGTCTGCTAAAAAATGCCGTAAAAAAATGTAATGATTTTTGCAAAATAAAATATTGCACTTGTCAGAAATTCACTAAAACATGACCGATGAGCGATCAGCAGACCTGCTGTAAGGGGGCTATAGCACCACCCAAAATTATCTCTAGCCCCCCGAAATAATCATACATTATTCATGTAATCAATATCCAAATTTTCTTATTTATTTTCCCATATTCAATAGTACTTTCTGTCGCCATAGTCACAATGTAATGACACTCGACGCACACGGACCAAGGGGTGGCAGTGCTGCCCTAAAACCCCCCTGAAACGTGAAACAAGGGTTGATTCTCGTTCTGTGATCAACACTCTTACTGTATTTGAGGGATGTGTGTGAGTGGATGTGTTCCTGAAGGTGTAAACTCAACACAAAAATTAATTTATTCAAATAAATACTAACATTAATTAACCAAATGAAAACACATTGATTGTATCTGTAGTTCTATGTTTGTACTCTTTTGAACTACACTGCTCACAAATATAGGGAATATATTACTTTAGGATATTTCATCCTAAAATATCCCCTTATTTTTGTAAGTGGAATAGTTTCTTAAGGCCTTTTTGGATCATTTTGTTCTTCTATATTCTCCATATTACCCAGTGAAAAACTGTTGAACTTACATACAGTACAATTTTGAAATTGCATCAGAGGTGGAAAACCCTTTAACTAACTCTTACAACCAGAACAATTATAAATCAAGGTATTATTGGTAATTGTTTACAGGTGCTTTGTTTTGCTGTAACCTGATAAAGATTTAGCTTTAAATAAATCCTCCTCTATTATATTCAAACACTCTCGTAATAATCACACACTGGACCTAACTGCAATTTCCTATGGAGACATTTCTTACAATCTAACTGCAAAGCTAACATTTGAAAAGCTTTTTCTTATGTAATAATACATTCACACATTGTTTCCTTATGCATTTACTCATTTGCATTCCTACCTAGTACCTTTAAATGTCAAGGCTGTAACTGGAGGTGATTTTAATTTTCACTCTTAAAAAATGTCACAATTTCTGTAAATTCCTCATTCTCAAATAATTCATTCTCTAATCAACATCTCTTAGTACATGAGCTACCTGTTATTTAGAATATGGCCTTCTCCCTGGCAAATCATTGAACTCGAGCTCACTTTTATGTCTGCTTGTTCAGCTGCGTTCATTATTCAACCATAATCAATATTAATTCATCATCACAGCCTGAACAGCTTGTTTTGCTCAACGTTATCTACATTTGCTCCAAACTGATTTAAACATATTAAGAAAAAGACATCCCACATGGTAGAATGATCACACCCATACCTTAAAATGAACTGCTCAGAGTTCTTGTAATTGGTAAATAAATAAAAATAAATTAATAAATAATTGGTGACTTAATAAATAAAAAAGGTCGCTTGAAGGAATAGCCCTATATAAACCCACTTACTAAATCTAAATCTCCAGTTTTTCTAAACAAAGTAAGTGCAGTTCAAAATTTCTTTTAATACAGTCTTCAGTCAAACTAAAACATCATCACAGAAATTGCCTCCTGACATCTGATTACAGAAATAATTAAATAATTTTTTAACCAAAAGAAAACACTGCATAAACCTGAACATTCTTGATCATTTCAGCAACCTGAATTACATGCAGCACTACTGTATATATCTGTTTAATTAGCTATAAATCCATAGAGCTAGAAAAAGTTGACCCCAATTATAAAAACCGAAGTGTTGTCATCCCTGGACTGCCTTGCTCTATCGCATCAAGTGACCAACTTGCTGTTGAGTTGAGTCTGTTGGCTGACAGTCCTCTAATTCCCGCTGTTGTTTCTTGGTAATATATAATAAAGTCTTCTTACCTTTCGCATGCAATCACACACAAGCAAGATATCTTAAGCAGTAATTTATTTGTTGGCAAACGAGTTTCACTGTTACAACAAATATTAGTCAGGAGGTCATTGAACTTCAAAAATCAATACAAAAGGGAAAAGAGGAATAAATAAAAAGGAAAGGTCATATTTATCCGTGATGGCTGTGGCTAAATTTGACTGTAATGACTATTATGCAGATTTCTGTCTTGAGAAATAAATAACTCTTTTTTTGACTCCTTTTGAATGAAAGCACAAACATGTTCTTCCTCTAAGTGTATATTATATCTCATAAGTCATACATCTGCATCGATTTTATACAAGTGCCTAGTGCATTATAACGCTGTGTTTAGGCTTCCCCCACCTTCATCACGGGAGTCTTTCTTTGCAAGTATCATTCGTCTCGTGAATCCGCACGCTAGAGAAACAGGACGATACACAAAGTTCTCAAAGGGGACTGGTTGTGTAGAAATGACCACCTGAATATATTTTTTTCTCCAGTTTCAGTAACTGCTGCTAATACAAAATGAGAAATCAAACAGTTAAGGAAGAAGAGCATGTGAGCATTTACTGCAGTCTGGATTGAGAGCGGAAAAAGGGAACAGAACCGGTTTCTAAATCACCACGCTTACAGAGGAACACAAAAGAGAAGCTCGATGCTAGTAGCTGTACATTAACATAGAAATATCTTAGAATTCTCTGATATTAGTGTTTTTCCTCCTTCTTTTTCATATTTGTTATTAATACGCAATAAAACGGAAAACAAATTCGAGTTTCGGATCAAGTCCGTGTTTTTCACTCGACTTGTTGGGACTACGGTATCGAAGTCTATCGACAGGAAGGAGAGATATTTAAAAAGCGATGTCCGATAAAGAAACATATTAAAATAGTCTGTCGTGTTTCTTCTTTCGATTTGTTTGCCTGCGTATTTGTAAATCCTTTGAGATGTACATACACATATCATCTCTGAATCCATTCAATGGTCTACGTGTGTCCGTCACAAGAAGAAACGCACACTGTCGAGTCTCATCTGCATCCAGATACAATTGTCCTATCCGAAGATGATCAGAATACAAAAAAATCCCTTTGTTTTTGTAGATTTTTTTTTCCTCATTTTTGTTGAGAACACATTTACACTGCGGACAAAAGGACCAGGACTGGAAAGTGGAGAAGACCACGTAGGAAACAACTGGAGAACTTTCATATTGAGGATATGAATTGCCATTTTTAGTTGATGAAAGAGATGACGGTGGTCCTATAGGCTCGTGACAAGTTGGGTTGGCTCCTGCGGGATCTCTGCAGGAGGAGCCTCGTCTTTGTTGACAGGACCGATGAAGCCATCGCTGCTACCTCTGCCCAGCTGGTAATAGGAGTTCAGCTGGTGCAGGTGATTCTTTGAACCAAGGTTGGGCATGCTCTTGTAGTATACATCATCGCTGTCGGTGGGTTCACGGGTGTCATCGCCTCCTCCTGCACTGCGCGGGAGGGTGTGAGTGTCTGGGGTCTCCGAGTTTCTCTGCGGTGAGGACGTTTCCTCACCCTGTTCCTCGGTCAAAAGCGGAAAAAAGCTCTCGCTGTTTTCCTGAGGAAGGCGGCGTCGAGACGTGGAGGAGGCGGACCCAAAAGGTGCTCGGGTTTGTGCATGATGAGATCGTTGCGGGAGCAGCGGAGTATCAGACTCATCCCGGATCAGCTCCAGACCAAGGGTCTCATCTGGGATAAATGCAGGAGAGTCGTCAAGATCTGGAGTCAAGCTCAGGGGTGGAACTGATGAGTCTTTGCCTCGGCTACCGTTCGCAGTTCCGTTGTTATTCACGTTAGCCAGGTTACTCATATTCGCCAGGTTGCTCATGTTTGCCAGGTTGCTTACGTTTGCAAGGTTGCTCAGGTTGCTGACGTTACCGACGTTGGCGATGTTGCTGACGTGAGTGACGTTGCTGACGTTGTTGACCAGCTTGTTGACCAGGTTGTTGCGTTCGTGGTTGTTCAGATACGGTGGAAGGTAGTTGGAGGTGAGCTCTTGAAGTATACGTTTCTCCAGTGGAGTGTGCGTAAGGGTGGCGTGTGTATGCGGGACGCCATAGGAGCTGCGCTCCATCATCTGGACACACTCGCTCAGGTAGTCGGCGCCTGCCAGGCTGTAGCTGTTGCCATGGTTACCATTCAGTGGTAGAGTATCCATGACACTTGTATCCCGGGCATTGTTCAAGATTCCCTCTGAAAAAGAGACAGGAAAGTGCTCCTGAGAACTTTGTATTTTTGTCACACAAGCACACACACACACACACACACACACACACATACACGCACACGCACAAACAAAACAGTCATTTGGAACTGAGGAACTCTTAACATATTAATACTTATTACTCAATAGTTAATTTATTAATTGTGTAAAATTGATTAATCTGCCTTAAAAGCTATCAACCATTTCCCTGTGTTCACACTAACAAATCGTAAAAGTGAATTCTAACTCTGGCACAAAATAGAGGAAGAACAACAGGAACATTAGTTCATAGGCTTCCTGTGGTTGTTTTTTATTATTTTATTTTTTTTTTAATAAGTCGCTAATTAAAAGTGAGAGAAGGACATGAGAACTCCACACAGACTGAGTCTGAAGCTGAGTTCAAACCAGGGATTATAAGTTTATAAAATGTTAAATCAACATGCAAACTGAATGTTTTAAATCTTGTGCAAATTAGCCAGCTCATTGTACATTTGATGCCAGCAAGTTCTAAAACTTTGAATTGTGCAACTCCAGTGGCTCAGGGGTAAGAACCAATATTATGGCACTTTCTGAGGGTTTGGGTTCAAATCATGCATAGAGTGTGCAAAATAAAAATTGGATGGGGGGATGTATTTACATTACTTGGCGTCCTGACCAGGGCGTATCTTAGTCTACACCCAGTAAAAGGTGTTCAGAGCTACTGTAGGCGTTTTGTTTGAGTGAACTCAAGTAGACTACCAACAAGTGGGCTACTTGAGTCAATTGAAATAAAAGATAAGGAACAAATAACAATGACAAGAATTACAAAAATTACTCACAAAAATTAGGGGATATTTTATTACGGTTATTATTGTGAGCAGTATAGATCACTGTAAATTCTCAGAATTTGCAAAAATTATGCAAAAATTAGGCAAATAGAGGATAAAAAAATCACATTTTTGCTTGTTAGTGTGGATACAGGGTAAATCATCTTTTACAGTTAGTCTTTCATCATTAACACCCACTAAACTTTTCAGCGGTAGAGGAAAATGTAAACACCACTACACAGCTATGAAATGCACAAACACACTCATACACACAAATAAAGCACAGCCATGCTGAGGCTCAGCGTACGTTCTTCAAGTCAGGCTCCAATTAACACTGGCCCTTATTTAGCACTACACATTAATTTATCAATACAGGCTACCATGAATTTGAGTTCACTGTAAAATGCTTTATGTTTTATTCTCAAAATGTGCTAAATAAGGCCGGTGGGAAAAAGGACAAAGGCATTTTGGCCTTTCATGCAGAGAAACTTTGATTCCTCTTCTTGATATGAGAGAAAAAGTGGGAGCAGGTGGCCAGATGGTCCCTTTATACTCCATTCACATCTCCACAAGAGGTCCCCCCCCCCAAAGTCAAGGCCAGGCACTGAAGGAATTTGGCAATGAACAAATCTGGCCATAAACCTCTGGAATTGTAAAAATCAATGGAGCTGTATAGCCAATCTTTGTTTTACCAGGTAGCACTTAAATTAATGAAAAGGAAATTTCTTTTCTTTCTAAATTGGCTTGACAGTGTTCTCAGACCAGACCTCTGATTGATCAGGCGGTACCTGCTCTTTATGGAGAAGAAGGTAGATACATTTCCCAATGAACAACTTTAAGAAACTTCTAAAAGTCATGATGTAGTAAAAAAGAAGTATGAGGACAATTACATTTGGTAAGCAATATTTAGCTTGACTCCCATACTTGTCTCTCTGTAGGGCTCTTAACGGACAGCATGGAGAGGGAGACAGGAAGAAAGGAAAGCACAGGTAAGCATCCAGTGGCAGGTCAAACAAGGACATGCACGACACACCACGGCACACATGCAAACCAAAAAGAAAGGACCATTTGTGCGGAAATCGTGTACTGCAAGACGCGAGACCCTTGTTGGACCTTTGCAAAGCCCAGGTAAAGCTCAGCCTCTTAGAATTCACAATGCACAACCTGTATAACAGAATTATTGATCGGTCTAAAGAGGAGCATTAGGATTGTCTTGGGCTCTGTGGACTTTGCTCATAATTTTAGAACTTTTATTATTATTAGATTTCAAGGTTGTAGCAACACCCCCTAGAAACAAAGTTTTTTCCTGCTCTTGCTATTTCAAAAAGCTCCAGCATGAACCTAATTGGCACCCCAAGGTGAGAAGGAATGATCTAAATCTACATTCTGGGGAAAGTGTTTTTGAACCCTAAAAAATACGACTTGAAATAAGTGAGGGCAAATTAGATGTTGGGAAAGAGAGGGAAAGATAGAGAGATGGAAGCTCAAATAGCAAGAGAGTAATAATAAAGGGAAGGCAGTGTGACAGCGTCAAGCAGAGCTGCAGCGAAAGCAGCAGAACTCACACCAAGATCTCCGCAGGTATCCACACACACACGACTGAATCTTTCTCAAGCGTCACGCCGAAGCAACATCTTCGCGCTAAGCTCCGCGAGTACTGTGGCAGCTGTGGCAAAGGCGACCTCGCCTTGTACCGCGTACGTGTGAAAATCGAAGCAAATCAATGTCACTTAAAGGTTCATCCTGAGAGGTTCTGGCTTTGTGCCAGACGCTTAGCATTGGCAGGTGTCTTTATTCGGTTCTAATTCACACTCTGACTTTCTGTAGGGGCCGATGCTCGTAGCAAAGGTGGAATTTACTTTTTAAATTCTCAGTAGGTTCAAACTGTTGAAACACCAGAGCCCTGATGTGCAAAGATCCAAAATAATTTGCTAGTGAAATTATCAGGCTCCTAACAGGGGGGTGAGGGGTTGGGCAGAAGCATGAGATCATAGAGTTGGACATAATCAAATTGTTTAAGGCTTACATGAAATAAAGAGGTTCATCGATAACGAGGATCACTGATTACAAGTATACGCTATGTATACAGGACATCTAGAAGGTATCCTAAACACTAGGGAAATGAACCTCATAGACAAAGACACAAACCAGGAGGCTACAAAATGCAAAGAATCTATACTAAGCATACTAAAAGGACTCAGGGACTAGACATGTTATAAACACACAGGAACTTCACACAAACGTGAAAGAACTAGGACAGAACAGCTAAAGAAGGCCAGGCAAAGAGACAGATAGGGACAGCAAGAACAAAGAAAATCCTAAGTAGAGTAAAGCAGACAGAATAGAAGTACAGGACAGACACGAAGGCCAGACAACGACACGCACCTTGACAGGACTAAGGTTGTAGAGATGCCAGTCTGACACAAACTGGGCCAGATACAGCAGTGTGTAACTGTTTACTGCCTGTTTGTCGATGCTTTCTAGTTCCCTTTACTAGCTGCTTTGCATGTGTGCTTTTGTTTTTAAGAAGAATTCTAGTTTGCCAAACTGGCTGCCATTAGACCACATATTTCCATATAAAATAGTATGTCACAAATATATAAACAATAGTCTTAAGATCTGATCTTAACACTATGACTACAGTCTCAGATTTCCTTATTTGCTTAATAAAGAAGAGCTTTGAACTTAAAATCCTCTGATTAGTTAGTGCAAATGCTTAACCTCAAACCTCTAAGCACCTTAAGGGCCGATCGGTGGGACCTCCTCCAGGATTGTGTACATAACTTTCAGATTATTAGTCCTGAGCCAACCTATATTGCACTGCTCACAGAAATGAGGGGGTCTTTCAACATTAATACAAAGACAATCCCAAAAGAACTGCTGGACAATCTGATCCTGTCCATGCCCCATCACTGTCAGTGTGTTTTGGCAGTCTTGGGTGACCATACACACTACTGAACAGCCAATTGCTTCTGTTCACCACCATGAACATATCACCATAACTGAGTTTGCATCTTATTTGAGTAATTAAACAACTTTCATTGACTTTTCATTAAAGCTTCTGATCTTGTTAAATGAAATGCTTCTTATTTATTTTGAAATATCCCCTAGTTTTTGAAAGCAGTGTATTTGCCTTTTAACATCTATATTATTGTTTGAACTATAGACCATATAATATAATCCAATAAATACAATATGATGAATGTAAGTAGTGCCCTGTGTGAGGAGAAAACGCTGAATTAACATCATTTGGAGATGATTGGTGGAAAACCATGAGGCAGGAAATCAAGGGATGCACACATCAACCCCACCCACATGCACACATCAACGCCCAACTGCCCAACATACCACATGCACCCACACACCCACACCGACACCCACACCCCCTGTAGCTTGTTAGCTGATGTGAGTCAAGAGGACCAGCACACCTTGTGTGTTGTACATGCTGAGAGGGGGGTTGTTATACACGGTTGAGTCCCCCACTAAAGTGTTATAGGGGTTGTTTGAGCCGTGCGGTCGCAGCAGAGCATTTGAGATGAGATGGTTGGCCATAGCACCTGATACAGCCATACACACATACAGACATACACACATGGAGAGAGAAGACACAGAAAATGTTAGACAAGTGCAGCAGTGACGTCCACGCAACATCAGGACCGACACCAGAACAGTGTGAGGAGAGTCAGGACATTCAAAGTTTCGATGCATTTGTTTGTCAGACAGTTCAGCAGAGGAAGCACAGGAAACACTGAAATGGTTTTGGACGCCACATTGTTAGTGAACATAGTATGCATTTGTTTACGCACATTCATGTGTGATTTGAACTCAAAGTCATTCATATGTCAATTGTTATGTACCCAATAATTTAGTGAACAGTGAGAAGCAGTAATTTGTGAGTACAAGCGAATGCGGTTAATTGGACCACCGGTTAATGGGACCAGCCGCGTATTCGGACCAAATCCTAAAGTACCGAAACAAATCCTATTATATACGTGTAATGTTATTCGCTTATTTGGACCAAAA
>JAUZSU010000185.1:0-11872 GCA_034780255.1 Parotocinclus maculicauda
AGGCTGTAGGGGTGTGAAGAATCAACGGCTCTGTACAAACGTTTTGAAGGTTTGTTTATTTATTTTTTATTTATTTTTTAATTTAAAAAAAAAAAAATTATTTTTATTTATTTTTTTAATTTATTTTTTTTATTGTTTTGGTTTTGGGATTAGATTGGTTTTGCTTCTATTATTGGTAATTCGTCAGTTTGTTTTTTCTATGGCCTGATTTAAAAAAAAAAGCAAAATTCTGTAATACGGCCTGTAATGTATATTATTTATTGTGCTTTTCCAAAAAAGGGAACCTTTCTGGGACCTTAAAGTAATTTGGTGTAAGGCTGGTTTTACTGACACACAGACCTCCACCCTCTATCCATCCATCCCCCATTCCTCCACCTAATGCATTGGAAACAATGTGAGAGAAAAAAATTCCTGTGTAAAAAATCGAAAATTGCTTTTCCAAAAATACATGCAGTCACAGAAACAGTTAATTCCTTCTCTCTGACTTGTCTTGGCTTTGTCAGAATCTGGTGATCTTCGGTTTTTTTAATGTGGGGTGGTGGTGTGCTCCAGCAGCGTTACCATTGGTGGAATACCGTGGCATGCTGGATGTACGTTAAGTGTGTTCCTGCAGCGGGTGGTTAATATTTAAGTTGGTGGGATCTCTGACATGTTCCAGGACCACCAGTCCAGCTTGAGAGTACGTACGTGTTTGCTTTGTGGTTAATCAGTGCCATACGCTCAGTGATTGTAGTAAACAGCCTCGGCGTACAAAGATACACACTGGACGTCTGGTGGAGCAGATGGCATGAACTGGGAGACGTCCTGGAAGTTGCTTTTCCTTTGTTCGTCTCTTGGTGATTGGAATCAGAGTTGGGCTACGTTGGGTGCTTTTAGGTTCTGACTTGCGAGGTAAATATTTTCCGTATCGGTACGTAGTAACTCATTTCAGGTTGACCATTTGCTTTCGTCTGTTTACTTTGAAAGGTTACGGGATTCGATTCTAATGGAATCTGAGTCTAAAATTTACAGGAGTCATTATGCAATTTATATGCATGTTTATATAGTATATACCATAAGTATATAAGTATCCCAAATCCTTTATCTGTCCTCAAAATGTATGCCGTGACTCCATTTCCGTCAGTAGGAAAGTCCTTTTACCTTAATACTATCAAAAACAGTCCTCTGATAATGTTATTCTTGTCCTATTGTAGTTCTCACCTTGCATAGACAAAAAACTGTTCTTTCGCACAATTAAAAACTGATGGAATTTCTCTGATGCTTGACGCCGTTCGCCTTGGGCTTCGAGTACCTGCCTTCTTACCCAAACCGGTACTGTTTGGCTATTTTAAACCCTAGGTGTCTAAAACGAATCGTAAAAGCAGCGATGATTTTGCAAGTTGTTCTGTCTTGTGACGTTAACCTGATTGGTTGTATAGAAGGTGGAGGTGCTTGTTTTGAGGACCGTTTCTGAATGACGCAGGTAGTTGTTTGTGCTACTCGTGTTTATTTTGCTTCTGTCTTTGCAGTGGGTCACTCTGTTCTTCAGGTGTGTGTGTGTGTGTGTGTGTGTGTGTTTGTGTTGTTTATCAACTGTTCTTATCTGCATCCTGTTGGCTTTTCCATTCTTGGATTCAGTAGCCTTGAGCTTATAATCAGTATTTGCGAGTATATTGATCATTTAAATCTGTGACTGTGCATTAGGTTTTCTGGCATGTTCCATTGGCTCATGGCTTAATAAATAAATAAACTAATTAATTAATAAATAGGTGTTGGCTGTATTAAAAAAATCTGAATTGAAATATAAGCCACACAAACAATTTCCCCAACTAATGAACTACAAATATACATGTTTAAAATGCCACTAGAAAATATTATCATATGGACTTGTAATCTGGTAAAGAATGCTGTATTAGATTTACGTTTACATTTACAGCATTTATCAGACGCCCTTATCCAGAGCGACTTACAAATGATACAGTCTTACAACTCAAGCAATTGTGGGTTAAGGACCTTGCTTAAGGACCCAACTGTGGCAGCTTGGCAGAGGTGGGATTTGAACCCAGGACCTTCAGGTCCAGATTCTAGTGCTTTAACCACTAGGCTACCACAGTCCACAGCAAACAAACCCTGCTTCTTTTTTAGAGGGTGAAAACCTGTGCCGGTTTAAGGCGCAGCGGTTCGAGTCACTGGGGGTGTTACTGATCAAATAATTCCCTCAAATTTTTTGTTTTTTTGTAAACCTAATATCCAGGAGGATTGTGTTTCTGAGAAGTTGCTGCCGTTCGTTGCAGTTCTCCTCTTCCTTTGTGTATTGTCGCTGAAATATTTGGACAGTCTCATGGCATGATGATGAGACATGCACAGTTATGTGGATAAAACAGTAAAGCTTATTGTAGAGGCTAATTGAATCTTCCTTCTGCTACTAAATGTTAACAAATGAAGCAGAGGTCTGGAGACACTGGCACACTGGACCACATTTATTGGCTTATTGGTGACCTACTCGTATGGCATCCAGCAATCCAAGAAGAAACTGCTTGGTTCAGCTCTTATTACATAATTTAGAAGGTAGCGTTCCCCAGTTGGTGGGTCCTTAGTCTTGTGGTGCTAATTGATTTGTTTCACCTGCTGCACCAAATGCAGTAAACAAGGATAAGTTCTGTCTGTTTGTAAAAACTGTTTTACTAGCTGCATCATTCAGATTAAACCCCAGGCTGAATTAAATGCGTTCATTCGGGTTTAGTTAAAGTTACACACCAAGGAAGCTGCTATTTGGAAGCAGAGGATATGGAGCTGGACTTGTAGGACTCCAGGGTCAAAACTAAATCTTTAACACTACAGGTAAACTTGGTGAACAGGCGTCCATTTTTCATACAGACTGCCTAAACTAATAGTGTACAAACTTTTCATGACTTTGTTGAACCCGGTGATGGTCCAGGCTGGCAAAATATACAAGGATAACATTGATGTATCTTGTTTTTTGATGAAAACATTTTTCAGATAAGCTTACCACAATTTATTTTTTGATTATTGAGTAGTAGACGAGGACATTTTTGTAATTACAGAGCAAGTCGTGTAATTCTGCATTATTCAGTTGAACTCAAAAAGGAGTCATCTCAAAAAACAAAAATAGATAAGGCCAGACTCTTTATTTTTTATTTTTTTTTATTGCTTGTTTCGCGGATCCGCCAACTATCATATTTAAAGAATACCCAAAAAAAAGTTCCGGTATTTCTCGGATCCGCCGCAGTACCAATGGTTAAAATAAAAAAATTAAATTTAAAAAAAAAAAAATATATATATATATATATATATTTTTTTAAGCTTTTTCCAACAGTTTTCTTCTGTTCATTAAATTTTTTTCCAGATTCACTTTAATTTGATTGCAGGTTAAATACATTTTATTTTAAAATAAAAATTAATTTTTATTCCTTCCTTGTATTGATTCCACATAGTCCTCGAGAAATTGAAAAGTGCTAAAATAATAAAGATTTATTTAATTTTTTTTTTCTCCCTCCTCAGTAGATTCTTAAGTAGAAACATCCGAGGAACAAGCAATTAAAAAAGTCTGGCCTAAAGAAGAAAAAGGGAGGGGTGGGTTCTTAATAATCCAAATAAAATAATGAAAGTGTTAAGAATAAAACACAAGCGGTTCCTTTCAAAGTGAATCTAAACTTTCCAAAGTAATGAAATGCAGAATATAAAATTTTGGAGCCACAATTAAATTCAAAGTGGATTTTGTTGATTTGTGGCCAATGGTATGATGTGTAAAGATCCAGTGGAGAGACCTCATCTCATCTCAAAATAGTCAGACCACAATTTACTTAAAACAGAGCAGTAAAAACAGGGACTCAAATTAAATGGCGAGGCCGAGAATTTCTTTCGTTGATGCTTTAGAGACTCCTGTTGACCTAACGCATGTCTTTGGAATGTGAAGGAAACCCAGAGGTGGCCGATCCAGACACACTCCACATGGGCAGGACCCAGGGCTAGAAAAAATACCTGTTTTTAATAATATTAAGGTTAAAGGACTCCTACTGACGGAAATTGAGTCACGGCATATATTGTGAGAACAGGTAAAGGATTTGGGAAACACGGTGGCACAAAAGCACAGGGGGGTTTGGAAATAAAAGGGACGTCATGCCAATTCTCAGAACATCATCCCAAATGTGAAGCACGATGGAGGAGTATTGTGGTTTGAAGCTACCTCTGTACATGAACAGCGTTTAGTCTATGAGACGTAAATGAGACAGTGTAGTTAATAAGGTGTGTTAATATTTTTGGCATAATAAGCTTGTCTGTTGTTTTGTCCTGGATGAAGATCAAATCAAAAGCGTAATGTTTTTTTTGGGTAGGGAGGGGGAATCTTATGGCTCGGGAGCTTTGGGACTTTTCCACCGTTGAGTTTAAACGTGATACGATGAGGGGTGCCACATAACGATAAAAGCTGTGGTGTTATTGGATCTGCTGATACTAAACGCCTCACTACGGTTACAGCTTTAGTTCTGGTTTTGGTAGGTGAACACTTCAAACCCAGGGGAACCGTAAGTACAGAGATTCCTGTTTATAATATGAACTGGATTGTATTACTGGACTTCTTGTTATTAATTCTGCTGCTGCTGGATCAGTCGTTAGCCCTAATGGCGTTATTAGAGAAGTTATGATGCACGTTTATGACCTGATCGCTTATAGTGATTTGATTGTTAGTTCTCACTGTATCTTTCTCATTAATATGAAACTGTTTGATGACCTGATGATAACCTCAGAGGTTAGATTTCCATTTCTCTTGTGAGTTTCATGTTGTATTTCAAAGGTTTACCTTAATGCTTTTAAGAATCGGCCTCGATCGGTGTTCTGATCCATTTTCCAGCTCTGATATACACCTTATCATCCAGTGATTTAAGATGGTTCCACATGATCCTTTTCCAGCTGTGGGCGAACCATTTATTTACAGATCTGTCAGACTTGTAGGACACTTAAATCTGCCCTTTTACCACTTATTTATTTATCATCCTTTCCAAAGCTGAGCAATTGTTGGTTTAATATTGGTACTTAAGGGCCAGAATATCCACCTCCAAAGACATAGGGGTTGCCCAACTAGTCATTTTTACTAGTCAACTAGTAGTTTTATATTGCTAAAGAAAAGAGGAACATGGGAGTATTTTAGTTATTTTCCTTAGGGCAGTTAAGAGCAGAATGTATCGTTTATGTGGTAAAATTTCTATGGTGGAATTTTAGATTTTTCTTTTGTTTTGCTGCAAATCACCTACACCATCACTGTTTTATATTTTAACTCTTATATTGGATGTGCATGGATGGATGAAACGTTAATGCTCTTGTGGCTTATGTAATCTGTGCCCCACTCGATGTTCCAAAATGTAGTAACAAATTGTGCAGTGTGTAGGTTCGCATTGACATGTGTTCTGTTTACTTTTCCTCTCGTTACATGACTGCCTCTGTTTATAATCAACCTCACCTGCCGTCATTTCTAGGGTGGCTGCGTGGATTCGACCAATCAGAGCTTAGCTCTCCTGTACATGACGCTGGGACAGCAAGATGTTTCCAAAACGCTGCTTGGTGCCCTCTCTCCTTACACGTGAGTCTCCCCTCAAAGTCAATGTCTCAAAGTTCTCTAATGTCACACTGACACAACGGTGTAAACATCACCATGCTTGGATGACAGCCTACATTTTTCATCAAACTTCTGTCACGAGGTCCAGACTTAACTTCTGGGTTAATCATGGAAAGCTAGAGAAATATGGTACTCCGTCATTAATTAATCCCAGAAGACTTCTCGAGAACAGAGAATGAAGATTACAGAGCACATTTTTAAAATAAGGATTAATGTAAACAAAATGAATTCATTCCCTAACCAGAGAAAATAATCCTACAAGTTTGCTGAGCACATGGAACATTCTTCTTTTCCAAATCAGTCGAGAACTGAAATCGACAAGTTCTGAAGTGGTTGAGAACTGAGGTATGTGAGGGAGGAGGGCAGGATGATCATCCCCTGGAGCTGCTACAGCAACCCCTGCCGGCCCATACACTAGTCTAGGTGCGGTTTGGGTTAAACAGAAGAAATAATGAAATAAGAATAGTATAAAAATTAGCAGCTACAGCATTAATAATGGCTTAAATCAATTAAATAACCATCCAGTCTGATCTCTGCTTATTCGTTTGAGCTTCAGCTTACTTAATGAATGTTTTTAAAAGAATAATTGAATTGTAAAGTGGTATCTTCCTGAGGTAGAGCCCAGGGTAGCCTGTCATTGTGACAGATGAGGTATTCAGTGTAATTAAATCAAGTAATCACAAAGAGACAGTTCTATAATCTTTCGTTTGAAACTAGGGGCCATTAAATATTCTGCTAAACGGTTCACTGTGTATTAGTTTTCATCCGTGCTGGCAAGTGGTTAAATATTTATGGTGTTAATCTAGAATATTCTCTTATTAATTGTGACTAATTGCACTTTTGCTTCCGTTTCATCATAAGGAATCCATTAAAGCGACACTGGACTGGAGAAGCTTGAACAGAATGCATTTATTGCCCTTTAATAATTCAATAACATTAACTCTTCATGTTGTGTCTTGTTCGCTGCATCAGATTTCATTTCGGCCTTTCCAACAGAGGGTTGTTGGGGCATGTCCAAAATCATTTACCACCCTTTAACAGTTTATTCAATAGTAATCCAGTCCAAAGTTCTGGCTGTGAATCTTCCTTCCATATTCCATCTCAGATCACATCACATCGCAGCACTTAAATTTTTGGGCCAGTTCCTGAAGTTTTGAGGACTGTTTGTTTTTATTCTGAAGCCTGGAGTAAACTCACATTTCTTTGGACTATGATCTGTCCATTTTCAGTTATCATGGTACCGGTGCTGTGTCCTAATCAAGTACAGTACTATGATAACTGAAGATTGGCAGTGCCAACACAATGCTTTAGACCTCGGCAAGTGGGCTCTCAATGGACAGATCGGAGTAGCTCCCAGTCTGGTGTGGTTCTGGCATAAACTCATAACAACCAGGTTTTTTTCTCAGTAGTGGCCTACTTTATTAAAGGAAGTACACTGATGTACTGAACTTTGTTCTTCTTTGTCCTCTCTGTGACCTGCTCTGTTCACGCCACCTCCGTTTTAGCCAAATGCTCCAAGCTGCTACTTTATTTTGCCTCTGTGTTTGTGCACACAGTGTTCAAGGTCATGGTCAGTCCTGACGCAGGGAGCTCAGTCCAAACTGATCCCAGATTAGAGCTATAAAGGGGCCTGGACTACTATAAGGGAGCTGTATGGTACCATTATTTGTTTGCGCTGGAAAGGGCAAAGAACTCGTGTTGTGTGTATTTAGCCTTGTTGTTCAGTCGTTGTTGACACTGGATTCCACTGATTTGTTGTTTTCCTCTGTTTGGAGCCAAATACAAATGCTATGTTGGCAAATATACGCTGGGTTTTTTTTGGTGGAAATCAGAAAAAGCAGCCTAAATGGGTTTTCTCCACAGGCTTTCTGGACTCTACTTTAGAGACAGGGTGAGAAGGGTCATCTGGGAGAGACTCAGAGTAGAGCCACCATTTCTCCATGTTGAGAGGAGCCAGTTGAGATAGTTGGGCATCTGGTAACAATGCCTCCTTAGCATCTCCCCATGGAGGTGCTTCAGGCAAGTCCAACCGGGAGGAGACCCTGGGGAAGACCCAGGAGATGCTTTAGGGATTACATTTCACAAGCTTGAGTTTGATTAATCTAGTGCGATGAGACCTGTGTGATGACTGAAGTACTAATAGGCTTATTTAGGTATTCTATTTTTCCGATCAAAATAAAAAGAGACACGAAGAAATAAAGAAACACAAACAAACAATGTACATTGGTAGTAAAAAATAAAACGGTGGTCCAATTACTCTGAAACCGTCATTCCAAACCTTTTTCCCTTTAGGCCCTCAACCTGGGTTTTTTCCCTTTTCTTTTTGGTTCCTTGTATAGTTTGTTTGGGCACCTTTTCTCTTTTCAAGACAGCTAAACATTTAGCTGAAAATCAAACAATAGATTTGATGGCACCATACTTCGTTGAGTAACTTCATTAGCCCCATTGATTCGGGCTGTTGAGAGTTCCATTTAAGTTACGTTCACAAAGGTGGCACCCAGAGTAAAATAGAAAGAGATGGAGCTAGTTTCTGGTGAACATCCAACATTTTAGGAGCAGTGAGATCAGCTGAAGCAAGTCACTGTTTTTATTTAGAAATGTCAAGTTCTGGAAAGTTGTTGTAGGACCAAATGGTTCTGCTTGCAGACATCACTCCAGGTACTAAATCTGATAAGTTGGTTGCTTTTGCCTACAGCTACTGGTGGACATTCCCATTCCATATGGATTCCTTTAGTTTTTTGGGATTTTTTAAAAGTGTGTATTTGGAGAACAATTGGAAAAGCACTGTTAAAGTGGCAAACTGATTGCTTAGTTGTTTTTCCTCATACACTTTGATGTGCCAATGAAGTGATTACACTGATTTTCGAATTCAGTATAAACCAAGCCCCTTTTCTCATGCAGGATCGAGCTCCTCCGTCACATCCGCGACTATTTTCAAATAATGTTTAAGATCGAGCCGCAGCAACTGAGCGAAGACGAGCAGAGAGGAGGAGAAAAGATCCTGATGACGTGTGTCGGAGCTGGATACAGCAACATCAGCAAGACTTTGAAATAAAGATCGCACAAAAACACACACATGAGCCTCGTCTGAAATCTTACAGTTTACAATGTTTACGTTAGGAAATTCAAACTGAAGAGTGAAACCTTGGACTGTGGTTTTTGGCTGTGGAGGACGAGCCATCAGGCTCTGGTGCGGATTAGAAACTGGTCTGTCTAACAACTGTGTGGGAACAATGTGATTCAACTACAAACAATAACTTCTATTGTTTAATATTACATAATTGGTGATGAATGTGTAGTTAAATACACAGTAACAGTTTGTCATTTCAAGGTACTCCACTATTTTGGCTGATTTGTACGACCCTATAAAAACACCACCCAGTATCCCAGCTAAGTGTTTCCTCAGTCCCTCACCCCAGTGTACTAAATTTATTCTGCTAAAATGTATAATATAACTTATTAGGTAAAGACCTGTGAACCACCCAAGCAACTTTATATATTTTTATTCAGGTGCTGCCCAGCTGTGATGCAGCTGTATCTCTACCCTGCTCCAACACACCTCATTAACCAATTAAACTTAAACTGAGGTGACCTGGCCATGCTAGAGACAGGACACGTCATTTTTTTGCAGAATATTGGTGGATTTTGTAACACCTATCAAGTGTAAGGAATATAGTGCAACAGTTCTCTTTTTTTTTTAAATCGATTTTGGTCTATTGTGATAATTCTTTGTTTTTAATGTGTGAATGTGCATTTTTTATACATTAAAATCAAATCTGAGCATTGTGTGCTTATGTGAATTTGGGGGTTCAGACGGGAGTGTGTTTGGAATGTCTTATAGTTGTGTGGAGGAATTCAATTATAAGGGGTCTGGTATGATTTCGGGCCAAATTCTGAGGATTAAAGGTATATTTTAAGGATGTTGTGCTTCATATTTTGAACCTTAATATTATTATTAACCGGATAACTACAATTCCAACAACGTAACCCCAGAAATCAAACATTACTTTAATCAATCAACTCAGACATCGAACGGTCTGTTTTATTTTTTTTACCCCCTTTAAAATCGTTATGTCCCAACCTGTGAGTGAAATGAGTTGAATTCAGACTTTAAAGAAATCTGATTTTGAACAACTGCTTGGAATTAAGGTGCCACTGGTTCTGAGGTTCCACTGTAAATATATATTTTTTTAAAACTGTTTTATAAGTGATTTTAAACCAACTATTGGAAGATTTATTTAGCAACGAGGACAGTGTCACCTGCTAGAAGTGGTAAATCCTGAGGGTCTGGATGAATTCCCTGGTGGGGCTAAAAACCGAAATATCAGGTGGTGCCCTTTCCATAATGGATCTCTGCCTGTATAAAGTGAATTCCAGCTTGGGGTCCAGACCCTCCTCAGTGTGACTGACACAAGGCGTGTTTGCTTTTTTTATTTACTCTGGTATTTATTTGGCACAGCAGTGTAATATGTTACTGCTCACAAAAATGAGTGGATATCTCAAAATGAATATGAAGCGATTAATAAGAAGCTGATTTCATTAGATCTCATCTCATTAGATCTCTCTTTGATCTCATTAGAAAAGCAAATTAAAAGTTAAAGAAAGTTGTTTGAATATGCAAATAAGATGCAAGCTCAGTGAGGGTGAGTGAGTAGGAAGTGAGATATTCATGGGGTGAACAGAAGCATGTTAAACTGGATTGAGATCCCCTCACATTGTGTTCAGTAGGGTGTGTGGTCACCCAAGAGTACCAAAACACCCCGACAGTGATGGAGCATGGACAGGATCAGATTATCCAGCAGTTCTTGTGGGATCCTTTTTATATTCATTTTAAAATATAACCTCATTTTGGTCAGTGTATTTGACCGTTGCAGAGACTAAGGCTGAATGCAAGAACTTTCCTTTCTGCTGCACAACCAAACCATGTTGGCCTTGGGATGGACAGGGTGCCCCATTCAAGGTGTGTGCAACAACTTCTGGGATAAGGCTGGTCTGAACTTCCTGACCCTGCAGGGTTAAAATGTAAGATGTTTTTGCACCCCAGGTCATATTACATGCTTGTTTTGATAAACCCTTTAGTCAGTAAGAGCTATACTGTACTGGACAACACCTTAGTTTGTGTGTGTGATGTGTGAATTACAAGTGCTCACGTTTTGCACAATTGTTTTTTTTATTTATTTATTTTAATTTGACAAAATAAGTTAAACAATTTGGCGTTAGAGTCGTCTTATTTGTGCCCAAACCTTGCTCCCCATCACACCCCATACAGCCTGTGGAACTTTCCAGAAGTTTCCTCAGCCGTTTGGTTAGTACGGCGCTGTAAATTTACCTTTATTGTTTATGTTTTTTAGTTTTAATTCAATCTTGAACGTATTATTCAGCTGTTTGGCTTATATTATCACACATAAATGTACGTTAACTAAGTAACATGGTCCATAGTTTTAACAAACTGTGACGGTTTCCTGTGCTAATTAGCAGTTAATTAGCAGGTTCTTCACAGCTTTTCCTCACAAACTCCGGATTTACACAAAAACAACAGCTGGTGCATAAGGTAAGACATTTATGTTTATTTTTATTTTGGTGAATTTAGCTGTTTGATATGTTTTAGGTCAGCGTTGAGCCTAGTCTGTGCTAATTACCGGTTTGTTACTGCTAACGCCGTGAGTAAATGTTGTGTTAGTTGAAATGTTGCCTTTATTTGATGTATTTGGATTGATTTGTTATTGCAGTTTGTTTTGCGTTAATACGGAGCATTTATTAAACTATTTCAGACAGTTTAAGTTTACGTTAACCGTTCCGTGCGTTTTTGAACAGCTACACGTTAGCGTGACGACATATATATATATATATATATTTAAAACCGTAGAGAAATGTCTTATAAGCCATGTTTTTAAAGAATAAATATCATCAGGTAGCAACTGTTAGCACTATGATTTCATAATTATTGACGATGCAACCCCCAGATATAACCACAAGGGGGCGACAAACAACAACGAGGATTACTGTGGATGCGCAGTGAAGCCAGCACAGGACTGACGGTGCCTCATACGGTGATTCTCTGTATGTGTTTAAAAGTGCTCAGGAAAAGTAAGTACTGTAATTACTAGACAATTTAGTGTGTAAAGTGAATCTAATTAGCTCTCGGACAGTTTGAGCCTATTCCGGTTATCCAGTGGTATTGTTCTGGTCCTAATAACCAGCTGGTCTGATTAAACGAACATGCCCTATGTTACAAGACGGGACGTGCTATGTAACATATTA
>JAUZSU010000186.1:0-12834 GCA_034780255.1 Parotocinclus maculicauda
GCGCCTTCGCGCAACTAGATTTGGGAAGCGTCCCAAATCGGCGCCTTCTCGTGCTTACTGCACGTCTGCCCTCTGCCCTATCGCCGCAATTGTTGCTGATTCCCGTTCGCGTCAGCTGTGGGTGCCATTCTCATTCGGGACGCATCACAGCTGCATAAATCTTCTCCTTTTCGTTTTTGTACTTTGGGGAGCCTTTTGCTCTGCCTTTTTAGTTATTTCCTCATTCTTATTATATGTCATGAGGTTCCTTCGTTCCTGCATCCTTGGGTCCTAAACACATATAACACGTATCATAACAATTTCAACAGTATTTTTCAAATAAATTGTGTATTTGGATTTTGGATAACTCTAGAGCAGGTTTAAAATCAGGATTTACTGCATTACTGAATATTACCACTAGTCTAGTTATGAAATTTAGCAACGTTTATTTTAAAAAGTCCAAAGTATTTTGTATATTTTGGTTTCTCACGTCTGAAAATTTTTGATTCCGTTGTTTCTGTGGTTAGATAAAGATCATTTGTAGGATTTTTTGTGGATTATTCATGTCGTTGTAGCCTAAGGATCATGGATGTGTTGCCTTGCGTTAGAAAAACTATTTAAATAAATTTGACTTCATTTTTACATTTCATAGCGTGAACATTTACACTTTTTCTTTAAATGAGTAAAATATATAAACATGGAACCATCGATCTCTTTTTCTACCTGCTCCACAAATGCTTAAACTATCCTCTCCGCTCTAATTTAAGCCCACACTCGTTACTCGTCCCCGAGTCTGGCGTGCAGCTGCGAACAATTAGGAGCTGAAGGAGGACAGGAAGATTACATTAGCATTTCTATAGCGAGTGTCGGCTGCAAATGTCAGCGCCGCGGCCTGCTCTGAAATTCAGCTCGCTCTTATGGGGAGGAACAGCAAACAGTGAGCGGTTAAACGCTGGCGTAGGCAATGCGATCTCGCCATTTGTTTGTTAAGTGTACGGGATCACGGGGCTACACCGGAGCTGAGCTTCTCATCTTGGTTCCTCGATGAAACTCCAGAGCCCTCTGTACCCCACGAAAATATAAATAACGGCGCATTAAGAGGGCAGGATCCAGAAATAAAAGGAGAAACTATCTTGATATGGGTGTCTGGATTCATCTCTGGATTATTTTAAGCACTCCATTTCTTTTTTAGACTTTTTATTAGAGCCATAAGTATTTACACAACTTTAGGTAGATCAGGACCATACAGGCGTGGGATCTAAACTTCAAACTGTTAGGAGCTGGGGTTCGAGGATCTAAAGTTCTTCTCACAAGAGTTACGGCTTTTGTGAAAAGACCGAACTCAAAACTAATTCCAATTTGCTTTTCAGACACGAAGTGAAGAAAATGAAAAAGCAATCTGAATCAGCTGGAGGCTTTTTGTAGGGTAACGGTATTACATACGGAGCGTCGCGACTCGCGCTCATCTCTTTATGATGTAAACAGATGTAAAACTGCAGCGCCTGAGCTCCAGGGCATTGTGGGATTTCTGAATTCCAACGTCGCAGACGGTCAGGGTTCAAACTGTGCAATGTTTGTTTTGTGTACGGTGGAACGTTGGTTGTTCTTATTAGTTAATCAAGCATTATATTGTTATCTTTATTTTTAAAGGAAATACCTACAGATGAAGGTCCTTGATATTGTATATATACCTTAAGAACACTTTTAAATAATATTGTAAAAAGTTCCTATAATGCCACTGTAGAGAAGTTACGGATCAATAAATGTAGGTCTTGAGGATCTGACGAACCCTCGGGTACAAATGTGCAATTACAAGTCAAATCAGATTTATTGTTAGATCTCTTTGTATAATTCAATTCAATTCAAGTTTCTTTATATAGCGCTTTGTACAACGTAGCATTGTCTCAAAGCCGCTTCACAATATTACACTGTCTTAAAAAAAAAGTTGAGCAAGCCTAGGGCGACAGTGGCAAGGAAAAACACCCTAAAATGGTAGGAAGAAACCTTGGGAGTGTTAGGGTTCCTACCTTCCCCCGGTGCGTTCGGTCGTCCTCGCCGGTCGCCATTACAGAGCTATCGGCGGGGTGGTCTTATATCCATTATCTTAATTATGTCCTGATCCCAAACAGCTGCTTCACGTCCTATAAAGGCGTGGTGTTAGCACTGTTCGGGGGCAAGGTCATCGTTATTCCAACAAGATTCCATTGCCGTTCGGTTCGTGCGTCTGACCACCGGCGCCCTCTTCCGCGTTCCCTAGAGATAGTAGTGCCGATGGACTGGTTACCAGCACGACGCACACCAACACACCACCACCACATTAGTGCCACTGCAGTGAGGAATTATCCACCACAAAAATAGTATGTGTGGTGGTCCTGTGGGGGTCCTGACCATTAGAAAATAGAGTAAAGGGGACTTTATTTATGTATATATCTTTGTTATAAATGAGTAGTCTATGTTTTCTTTCGTTTTTTGCATATTGGTTAGCAGCTAACTCAGGTAGTGTGACTAGATTTTATATTTAGTAGCATACATTTTTAAAATTCTTATTCAGCGCTCTTCTAAATAATTGCCAACCAATCCTCTGAGAAGGTGAAAGTTTGCACACAATTTTGCTGCTCTTGCAACCTCACAGGGCATTTGAAGATGTTGGAAGAGGGCAATTGGCTGGTGTTAGTATAATTGTCATGGGAAAGAGAAAAGATCTATATTCCTTAGAAGGAGCAGGGACAGTCACAATGTTTTGGCTCCTGGCCACGAATGGCTACGGCATTGCCAGGATTTTAACTTATGATCCCTTGACAATTCAGCAAATCCTTAGACTTAAGGGAGACATTGGTCATTTTTAACTGAATTTGGTCTTAACACACCATTTACATTAATATTCTGATTATTTTAAATCAATACCTGATTCAAAAAATAACAACATTGCCAAATGTAAGTAGGAAATGGTGGAAAAAGACCATGTCCATCAAAGTCTATTAAAATGCACACAGTAATCAGATGTTGGTGTGGAAAGATGGATGGGTGAGTCAATTATTCTATTATGAAGCATCTACTGTTTGAAGTAACAACTGCATGTATTATATACAGTGGGTACAGAAAGTATTCAGACTCCTTTAAATTTTTCACTCTTTGTTTCATTGCAGCCATTTGCTAAAATCAATATACATTAATGTACACTCAGCAACCCATCTTGACAGAAAAAAACAGACATGTAGACATTTTTGTAAGTTTATTAAAAAAGAAAAACTGAAACATCACATGGTCATAAGTATTCAGACCCTTTGCTGTGGCACTCATACTTAACTCACAAACTGTCCATTTCTTCTTATTCTACTTGAGATGGTTCTACTCATTCACTTGAGTCCAGCTGTGTTTAATTGAACTGATTGGACTTGATTAGGAAAGACACACCTGTTTATATAAGACCTCACAGCTCACAGTTCATGTCAATGCAAATGAGAATCATGAGGTCGAAGAAACTGCCCAAGGAGCTCAGAGACAGAGAATTGTGGCAAGGCACAGATCTGACCATGGTTACAAAAAAATTCTGCAGCACTCAAGGTTCCTAAGAGCACAGTGGTCTCCATAATCCTTAAATGGAAGAAGTTTGGGACGATCAGAACTCTTCCTAGACCTGGCCGTCCAGCCAAACTGAGCAATCATGGGAGAAAAGTCTTAGTAAGAGAGGTAAAAAAGAACCCAAAGATCACTGTGGTTGAGCTTTAGAGATGCAGTAGGGAGATGGGAGAAAGTTCCATAAAGTCAACTATCACTGCAGCCCTCCACCAGCCGGGGCTTTATGGCAGAGTGGCCCAACGGAATATGAAAACCTGAGTAGAGTTTGCCTAAAAACACATGAAAGACTTCTAGACTATGAGAAATAAGATTATCTGGTCTGATAAGACAAAGATTGAACTTTTTAATGTTAATTCTAAGCGGTATGTGTGGAGAAAGCCATTCACTGATCATCACCTGCTCTATACAATCCCAACAGTGAAACATGGTGGTGGCAGCATATGGGGGTGTTTTTCAGCTGCAGGGACAGGACGACTGGTTTCAATTGAAGGAAAGATGAATGTGGCCAAGTACAGACATATTCTGGAAGAAAACCTCTTCCAGCAAAGGGTCTGAATTTTTATGAACATGTGATATTTTAGTTTTTCTTTTTTAATACATTTGCAAAAAATTCTACTTTTGTTATTTTTTCTGTCAAGATGAAATGTTGAGTGTACATTAATAATAAAATAAACTGAAAGAAATGAACTTTTTTTATTTTAGCAATGAAACAAAAAATGATCAATTTAAAGGGGTCTGAATACTTTTTGTACCCACTGTATATCTGATTTATTATGCTATTATGGAAACTTAAATTGTTGTCTTTAATACTATTATAAGCATTAAAGCCAAAAAAAGGCTTAGCCCTAACCATCGTATGCTAGGGTCCCTATTGAGAACATATACATAAGGATAGAAAAAGTAACAAAAGGAGATTGAGAGTTATTAGCTGGTATGCGTATTGAGCCTCCAGCAGAAGAATATGCATGTGTAGGCAACACTAAATCAATATTGTAGTCACGTAAGCTTCTGGAGTCATACATTTCAAATAAGATTAATTGTTTGGTGAGGTGACTTTCCAGTTTTAAGATATCATGGAAAGGATGCTGGATAAAATGTTTCAGCTGTCCATCACAAGCAAGGTAAGTATATTTAAATTAGATACAGAACAACATAAAGCTGTGCTCGGGATTAGGATTCAGTGAGAGTTTATTACCTTTCTGCTTCTTCTGAGCTGCTGAGAGCAGCACAAATAGCTGCTGCCTAGGAATATGTGGACAAAATGCCACTCTTTTACAAAATTTAATTGTTTAAGGACTAAATTAAGACTGAATAATTTTCATTGTTCACTCTTTGATCTGTTGTCAGTTACTGATGTACAGTATTCTACACCATGCCACATGAATGCAGTGTGTTGGCTAGGCGGGTTAAGTGTAGAAATGTAACCGATGTACACAACTTAAAATATTTTATGATCATGATAATGGTTTTCACTAAATTGTAACCAAAACAGATTTATTTTGCGTGCAAGTGGACTTGATCTTGTCAAATATATTTCCACTAATTGACGTTGCTGCCAAGTTAAATCCCATGATCATCCACTATCTAGGTATAATGCACCACGATTGATCAAGAACAGCTTGACTTTCATTCTGTGATTGAAGTCTCCAGCTGCTGCAGCCAAGACCACACTGCAACTGTCTCCCTCTCTGTGCACCACCCACACTGCCTCTACCAGCTTTCATGTCATGTACAAGCAGAATGTGTTATGACAGTGCTGAGCCGGACTAATTGTATTATTGCTGCATGGTGTATTTGGGGCCTTGAACAGTCCCTTTATGTGGCTCAACAAGCCCTGAGCTCTTTGTGCAAACTCAGGCTTGCCAGGCGAAAAAAAAAAGTATGAGCTGCGAAAACAGTGAAATGAAGCTCAGTCAATTGCACTATTATGAAGCATTTACTTACATGGTCTTAAAGAAGATCATTTAGGTGACATGTTGATAAAGGACAAATGCATGGTGTATTTGGTGCATCGATGCATTTTTTTTGGCTTAAGCTAAGATGTTAATATGTTTTTAGTTTCCTCATATTTCTTTTTTACAATGTGACATGTTATTTGTACAACTAAGACTTTCTGTGAGCTGGAACTGTGGCAGTTAAGTCAGTAAAATTGTTCATGCCAGATGCAGCCTGCCGAGGAAGTTGCTACTGCCACAAGATAATAATGAAATAGTTATTAAGCATACTACATAAAGATGCTATAATGGTGGGTAAAGGAACGACTGTCAGTTATTACAGGAAGACAAGATGCAGATTCTACTTATGTGAAAGAGCCCCATGTGCTGTGAGTCGTTATTTAAAGTGGTTTATTGTTGCACTGAGTCAGAGTAGCGTGACTGCACACCTATTACTGATATAGGGTGGACCATCACACACTGGAAACATGTATTGTGGTGAGATTAATCAGTATTAATCAGACCAGTTTTTTCCTTTTTTTAAAAAGGACGATTTGCTCCTAAACAAAGACAAAAAAAGACCATTCAGATGGTTATCAGCAACAAGTCTAAAAGCCAAGCCCTGTTAGGGTATGGGGTTGTGTCAGTGCCCTTTGGCAAAAGGTCATTTACACTTCTTGTTTTACCACCCAAACATTTTTGCAAATGTGTTGCAGGCCTGAAATGCAAAAATGACTGTTTATTAACAAGTGAAATTAAGTTTACCAGACAAACAATAAAAAATCTTTCATACTGTTTCCAATGAAATAAAAGTCAGACTAAATATCAGAAACACTGCAAAGTTTTTTTCTATAGTGTCCAACCTTGTATTGAATTATGGTTGCACCTTCTTGAGGAATGCAGATCTAGTCTTTACCTAGATTTTTTCTGTCCCATAATTGTAACTGATGTTTTACATATACATTTACATTTACATTTATGGAATTTAGCAGACACCCTTATCCAGAGCAACTTATACAATCCTACAATCCAAGCAATTGTGGGTTAAGGGCCTTATTCAAGGGTCCAACTTTGGCAGCCTGGCAGAGGTGGGATTTGAACCCTAGACCTTCTGGTCCAGTACCTTAACCGCTAGGCTACCACAGTCTTAATGTTGGGTGTTAATGATGTTAATATTGTGACATCTTTTGTATATTCGCAACAGACATTTGAGGATGTCGGTTTTGAGTATGGACTGTTAAACCTCCAGTGTTGGTATTAAACCAAAATTGTTTCTCTCTAGCTTTGTACTTTGCTGGTGTCATATTTTATGTTGCCAATTGCATTGCTCAGGCCATTTTCAGTTCTCATCCATGGTCATTTGACTCATGTCTGAGAAACAGATGGCCATCAGAGATTAAGAAAAGATGTCAGACTTGGTAGGCATAAATGGAGTCTTGGAAGGTTTTAAATGGAGCTCTTAAGCAGAAGCATTATGCACTCAAAGCACTTGAGCTGTAAGCTTTGTATGGAGAGTGAGAAGAGCAGAACTTCTCAGTGGTGGCCAAACTTGGCATGAGAGCTTGATTGATATAGGGGTCCTTAAATCAAATTTAAGCAAATATTTCCCTGTTTGCACCTGGTGAGATGCGCATGAGAAAATAAGCACTTGGAATTCACTGAAATATATTCATGTATTCCTAGCTGCACCTGCTCTGTGGTTTCTAATATTTGGGCTCTAATATTGAGTGCTGCTTGGAAGAGACTGCAAGTACTTAAAAAAGGTTACCTGTCAAGGAGTCTTCACATTCAGGATGCAAATTATAATTTGATGGTTTCAAGACACTCAGATATATTGAAGTCAGGGATGTATGCCAGATTATGTTAGGTATAAACTGTGATGGTACTTGAATGGTATTTCTCTGTTTTTTTATAGTCCCAACATAAGTATTACCAAGATCAAGTTCGTTTACTGACAGAGTTTCTGATCTAGCACAATCAAACTAGAATATACAGGGCTGTTAAAGCCTTGATAATGTTTTATTACACCATTTAATAGGACTTCAACACTCTACAAGGAGATGGCTTGAGGAGTACTAGAGTTAGATGCCGCACCTGTCCTGGTGCCAGAGTTAATTTGATTCTCTCACTCGTCAAGCAATCTCAGACTCTTCAAACTGGATTTTCATCCTTTGCATCTGTAAAGTTTTTTACTGTTTAAGATCAATCTGCACCACAGGATTTCAATTTATGACCCACTGGAGCTGAAAGGCAGGTGGGAAATTCATCCACCCTCTCTGCCGCATGAACCTAACTCAAATCTAAGGCTTAATCCTGCAGCCCAGGAGCTGGATTCAAAGTAGACTACTTCACTATTCAGTATCCTTTCTATTTCAGATTGAGCTATACAGTTGAATTAATTAGTGCTTTTGATAGGTGTCTTGCTTTTAGGCACCATGTGAGTGCATCTGTCAAAAAAATTGCCTAGATGGTGTCCTGGTGATGTTAGAAACCGTTTAATGAAAATGTACCAAAATTAACTTGTCAAAAGTCATCAACCAACTGCCTAATCCAATTTCTGCCAGTGTTTTTGATATGATAAGCAAATTAAATAGTTTCATAGACCATACAAAAAGCAGATCTGGAACCACACCCAAACAATGACAATTTTTGTTGCCCTAATATTTTAAAATATGTACTAAAGTTGCAGATGTCAAAAGTTGCAGATGTCACCATGTCAAAATTAAGTTTGCTATTTTTTAATAATGCTATTTGTCATAAAACTATTTCTGAATTATACATATAACTGCCTACTCTAACTTACACAATCCCTTTAAACCATAATTAACTGCTATCTTTAAACATTTAATCACACTAAGTACTATATTATGTTATTATATTATAATATTATTATTACCATCAAAAGCATTGAAAGCATTAATTTTTTTATTGGTTACTGTTTACACAGCACATATCAGTAATTTCAGGAAACATTTAAGTGTTAAGTGTACCTAAAGACCAGAAATTATAGCATAAACATACTGTTAGGTTCAAATATGTGAACAGGGGTCTGGACCCAATTGCAGGAAGTAGGGCTCTTTACCCCGGCCTGTTTTTTATTAAAGAAGCCCTGCTATTCTGCACTTATTACCTGTATTAATTGCACCTGTTTGAGCTTGTTACTTGTATAAAGGACATAGGGACAAAATTGTAGACCTGCACAAAGCTGGGATGGGCTACAGGACAATAGACAAGCAGCTTACTTGTTCTGGGGCTCCATGCAAGATCTTCCCTTGTGGGGTAAGGATGATTCTGAGAAAGGTCAGGAATAATCCCAGAACTACACGTGTCAAAGATGACTGTTAATAACACACTACACCGTCATGGATTAAAATTCTGCAGGGCATAAAAAGTCCCCCTGCTTACACCATAATCTGGCCCTAAGAATGAACTTACTACTGGTCTGATTGGGTATTTTCGCCTTTGGTCCTGACTCCACGGTATCCATTTTTCAACCTTTCTGGGCTTACAGGCATCTAGATGGACCATCACACAGTGAAAATGGGTATTGTGTTCTAGATCAATTTTTTTGGGGAAAATGCAAGCTGTGTGATTCGGACCAAAGGTGAAAACGACCGTCCAAACTGTCCAAGCTAGGGTCTGTCATGGTATGTGTCAGTTTTTTGACAATGCTCATTACACTTCTGTGATTCAGCATAAACGCAGAAAAGAAAAGTACACATGGATTTCAGAGCAAAATTAATTTCTTCAAGGTGATGTCTTTTGCAGGGACAATGTAACCGAAGCTAAATCACCTGTTCATAATAAGTTTTGTCTTTTACCTCATTACTAGCCACAAGTTACACCATTCCAATTTTTGTGAAATCTACTGCAGGCCTAAAAAGCAGGAATGGGTGTCTATCTTGGGTTCATATGGTGTCTGATGATATAAATGTCAACAATGTCAATAATGGGGACTGGCAGGTAAATGCTTGTGCATTGCATATGTTCTATAGCATAGCATATGTGGAATTATGTAATTGTGAAATATTATATATAATATATATAATATATAATATAATATAATATATATTACATGACGTTCAGTTGAACTGCGGTCAGACAATTTCAAGCGCAACAGTGTTATCTGATTCTGAGTATGACTATTAGTTATTATAGTTTTTGGATTCTAATGACTCTTATCAATCTAATCTATCTATATACCTGTCTGTCTATCTATCCACAGTATCTCACAAAAGTAAGTACACCTCTCACAATTTTCTAATTATTTTATTATAACTTCATTTCATTGAACATCACTGAAAATATGACACTTTGATACTTTGACACTTTGATGTAAAGTAGTCAGTCTATAGCTTATATAACTTGCTGTGCGCAGAACATACAGCTATTAATGTCCAAAAAAAGTGAAAATGGCCAAATTAGACCCAGGGTGTCAAGATTTTGTTTGGAAACCATTCATTTTCTGCACTACCTTAACTCTGGGCATTGACTCTGGATATGACACTGAGCATATGCACTCAGGTTCTTTGGTTGACCATGGCGAGGCCTGTACTGAGTGGAACTTGTCCTGTTAAACCGCTGTATGGTCTTGGCCACCGTGCAGCTCACTTTCAGGGTGTTGGCAATCTTCTTATAATCTGGACCATCTTTATGTAGAGAAGTAATTCATTATTTCAGATCATTGGAGAGTTTTTTGCCATAAGGTGCCATGTTGAACTTCCAGTGAATAATATGAGAGAGTGTGAGAGCAATAACAACAAATTTAGCATACCTGCTCCCCATTCGCACCTAAGACCTTGTAACTCTAACAATTCACATGACACTGGGGAGAGAAAATGGCTAATTGGGCACAGATTGACCATTTTCACTTAAAGGTGTACTCACTTTTATTGCCAGTGGTTTAGACATTAATGACTGTGTATTAATGGCACAGCAATTATACCATGTTATATAAGATATAGACTGACTACTTTACATTATATCAAAGTGTCATAACTTTACTGTTGTCCCATGACAAAATAGAATATTTAGAAAACAATGTGAGCATCTATCTATCATAAAAAAGTCTGTCTATTTGTCTGTTTGTCTGTCTGTCTGTTTTCCTGCCTGTCTATGAATATATCTTGTTATCTATAAGAGCTGTCAAAAGAAATTGGAATTTAAATGCTTGTCAAATTCATTGTGTAAAATATGTAATTGAATGTATTAATTTAAGTACCAACTTATCTGTCTGTTTTATTTGTCTGTCTGACTGTCTAGCTGTTTGTTTGTCTAAGCATCTCTCAGTATATTATATTTTTAGGAAAAGCGGTGGGCTTTAAAATCCTCTACACTGAATAATTTACTTGTGCACATTTGTTTTGGCCTTTTAATTAGGAAAGCTTCTAAATGGAATTTCTTTTTTCAGTCACGCTAGACTTTGATTTTGCACAGTTTGTAAAATTGATTTCATGTCACACAAGTAATTTTGTCAAGTATCGATGTGGCTTGATTTGTGTGCATTAAGCTTTTGGCTTGCTTTAAATGTGCAATTAGCTTTCTTCTCCCCCTGAGTGTTGAGAGCTGTTTCACACAATCTGAAAGCTCCCATCTTTTGCTTGTTGGGACCTGTAATGAGAGCTTAACTAACTTAGCAGTGGACTGAATGGAGGTGTGCTGTTATAAGGCTTGTTTTTGATTCATCATAAAGCCAGTAGAGTCATACCTGCCATACCCACAAGCATGAGCTGACGCTGTGATGTTGTAGTTGACAATTTTGTTTTTTTTGCAGTGGTTTATTCAGTTGCAGGTTTTCCCAGTTTGGTCTCTGCTGTCGATTTAGATTAGAACTCAGTGATGACTGGAAAAGACTTGCATATTTGGCTGTACAAATAAAGGATTCTTGCTTTTATAGGTGTGACACAATATAGCATATATGAAAATATAAATGGCATTCAAGCACTTATGATTCAATTTCATTTTTAAAGCTGTTCATTTTGAGTTGGCTTTATTTCTTTATGTCATGAGTTGTTAATAAGCTGTCAGCTTGGCTGTCATTTGTGCTGACCAACCTTTCATTAGTGATGCAAAGACGAAGCAAAAAAGGCTGTAAATAAATCAGACTGACTGACTCTGAGTGTTACGGTTTAAGCAACTTGGAAATTTGCGTATTAACAGCTCCAGAAGCACTTTTGTGTGCATACCCGATAACAGATTAGTTTTTTTGGCATCAGTACTAATTCAATGCAATATATGATAAATTAACTACTAAATTAATTTAAAAATATTCACTTAAAACAGTTAGCTAAAATGTTACTGAAAAATCATGTTTGTGTTATATGCACTGCTGAAGAAAGTTAAAGGAACACTTTGAAAACACATCAGAGAAAAAAAATTATGCGGAATATCTTTCATGGACCAGAAAATGAAAATGATTACCCTGCAGCGGGTAGAATTCAAAAGCAATTCTTCTCAAATTAAACATCAGGCTTGTCCATTTAGCCCAACTTCCATTGCAGCAACTAAAAATTTTAGACAGTAGTTTGTGTAACCTCCACTTGGTTGTATGAAACAATGGCCTTCACTTGCTGCTAATGAGACGTGATGCTAGAATCACCTCCCAGATCTGGTCCAAGGTATCACTGAGCTTCTGGACAGTCTGAAGTGGAACCTAGCGGCGTCAGATGGACAAAAACATAATGTCCCAGAGTAGTTCTGCTGGATTTAGGGTAGGAGAATAAGAGGGGCCAGTCAATGGTATAATTTCCTTCATTCTGCCAACAACTGCCTGCATACACTCACCACATGAGGTGAATGTTTGTTAAAGTGGTCAAAACTGTATCATAGCGGCGCCTATGACACGAAAAACACTTAAATTAACCCACAATTGCCCAAAATCATTAAGCTTGTTAACATCAAGCTTATTGTAAGTGTTCTTCATGTAATTTTTTAAGTAATAAAAAAATGAAAAATATAAGTAAAACACTTACTCTACGGGCGAAATCAGCGCTCTTGCTCAGCTAGCTGGAGCCTTAAAGTCCAGCAGGTGTGTTTAAAATATCATATTGCACAGCGGCTCTCTCTTTATTCCTTTTAGTTGGCTACTATTCCTTACAGTTTTCGAAACCACAAGGGTCATACTCTTTTGCACTAAGAATATAGTACTGTAGATATAAAAATAAACCTAAAACAGGAGAAAAAAAGATATCTGCAGCGTGCGAGGGATTTTGTTAATCTGAATCACTGCATCACTGAATGTGTGTGTGTGTGTGTGTGTGTCTACCTAAGACTTTTGCACTGGACTATATACACCCCCCCCCCCCCACACCCCCACACACACACACACAGATCAGCCGTAACA
>JAUZSU010000186.1:12934-24477 GCA_034780255.1 Parotocinclus maculicauda
CATTATTATTATACGACGTGGGATATGATTATCCTGCATACTTGGGTCCTTAATAAAAACCACCACATCTCGTAACACATATAATATAGTCTGTGGATTGTGTGACGATTAATAATTACTTACTATGAGTATATGTACAATTTAAGTTACAGTATATTGAATCCAGCAGTGTCTCACATTATTCCTGTGCCAGTGAGAGCTAAGCGGCTTCTAAAGAGCGAATCAGACATCCCACCTTCCTCTCTCCACAGTACCCAACCATAACTGATAAAAATAGCATGATTTAAAACTAATAATAATAATTTCTGCTGAATCTACCAGCCAGAAAAACACACTTTCCTCTGGAACTATTCAGCAACCAAACATTTGAACAGCTTCTGTTCAGGAAGAGCATGGGATCCGCTGGACCCTACTCATACACTTATAAATCTTTATTATCTTAAAAGGCACCTTCTCGTGAGAGTGCAAGATCAGTGCAAGATTTCCACTGGTGTATATTACTGGTGTACACTCACACTGTTTTAGTGAAACTTCCAAATAAATTATTAGGTTGTGACCAATGAGTTAATAAAGCAAACACCTGCTCTGTACAGGCTGATTGGAAGTATCTCAGCATAACAAGATGTGCATATTATTAAACGGTGCTTGCTGAGTGTAATTTGATTACTTTTATGCTTAATGTATTATATAATTATTTAAGCAGTACTTTTATTCAACAGCAGTCATATCTAAAGAAAGTTCTGATGACGTTATGTACACATGATCACAACAAGAATGCAGTCATTTCCAATAAAAAAAATTTTATGATCTATTTATGTGCAAATTAGTTCTGCTTACTTTTTTCAAACTAAGTTCACACAGTGACAGGTTTGATATTCCCATTTCCCTGTTTTTTAATAATATTGATCAGGGACTGTATTTTATGTGTTTTTGGACTACATTAAAGCAGTAACTATGACTATATACTGTATGTATATACTTTATGAATTTTAATTCTGGTTTCTTGCCTCTTTAGACAGCATTGAGGAATACATACAAACCACCTCCTCGCATGTGGAATCAGCCAATCAGGAGCTTGCAAAGGCCAGTCATCATCAGGTAATTATTTGGATTATTTGCTGTTGTCATAACGTAAGTAAAAATCCAGTAACTCATGTTACTTAAGTACTCTTGAATGTATTGTCACTAGGGTTACTACACAAAATATATTTAACTGTAAAAAAAAATCCTCCTTAAATGAAATTCTATTAAAATGTAGTAATGATAGAAAATGTGTATAAGTATAAAATCGTATATATGTTATTATAATAGATTTTAAAATACAGTTAAAAAACAACACCATTCCATTATACCTACATGAAAGTAAAATGGAAATTAACAACCCCAAATAAGTTGGCACAGTATATATATATACTGCTCACAAAAATGTCATACTTCAAAATGAAATGTCCCATAATGAAATATTTCCTAATTCTTGTGAGCAGTGTATATATTAAATAAAAATATAAATGCAGCCTTTTTTTAATTGTTGTTTACATTTTTCATGATCTGAACTTAGACTTTCTATGTACATTAAAAATGCCTTCTCTCTCAAAAATTGTTCACAAATTTCTCTAAATCTGTGTTACTGAGCAATTCTCCTTTGCCGAGAGAATGTATCCACCTGACAGTTGTGGCATATCAGGATGCTGATTAGACAGCATGATTATTGCACAGGTTTACCTTAGGCTGGTCACAATAAAAGGCCAATCAAAAATGTGCACTTGTATCACACAACACAATGCCACAGATGTCGCATGTTTTGATGAAGCGTACATTCTTGTTGGCATGAATGCATAAAGACATAAGTTGTCTGCAAAGGCGTTTCACAGAATTTGGCACATTCGCATCACACGTGTAACCACAGCAGCCCAGGACCTCAATATCCAGCATCTTTGCCTTCAAGATCATCTGATCAGCCACCTGGACAACTGCTGCACAATCAGTTTGCATAACTGCAGAAAGTGTCAGAATTGTCAGAAGTGTTTGGAATTTCTGCAGAAAGTGTCAGAAACCTTCTCTGGGAAGCTCATCTGCATGTTCGTTGTCCTTATTGGAGTCTCTACCTGACTGCAGTTTGTCATCATAACCGACTTGAGTGGGCAAATGCTCACATTCAGTGGAGTATGGCACATTACAGAGGTGTTCTCTTTACAGATAAATCCCGGTTTTCACTGTACAGGGCAGATGGCAGATTGTGTGTATGGCATTGTGTGGGTGAGCACTTTGCTGATGTCATCATTGTGAATAATGGCCAACAAACACTGATGCATTTTATCGATGGCATTGTGAATGCACAGAGATACCGTGATGAGATCCTGAGTCCCATTGTTGTGCCATTCATCCACGACCATTTCCTCATGTTGCAAGGATCTGCACACACTTACTAGAAGCTTAAAACCCAGTTCTTGCAATGCTGGCATACTCACTTATTTAATGGGTGAATTTCACAGATTGAGGATGTTTGGTATGTTCTGGATAGGTGTATATGAGAGTCTTTCAGTTCCTGACAATATACTTAGCAACTTCACACAGCCATTAAAGAGGAGTGGACTAACATTCAACAGGCCACAATCAACAACCTGATCAAGGCTATATGAAGGACATGTGTTCTTGATGTTGTGCTCATCATTGTGTGTGGACAGGTATCCTTTGAGTGAGTGCAGAATAGGAGTTCTTTTTAAAAAAAGACAGAACAGGTCTGTGAGAGATAGAATTTTTGCTGATTGGTAAATAATCAAATACTTATTTTATTCAATAAAATTCAACTTAATTATTTAAAAATCATTAAATGTAATTTTCTGTACTTTTATTTAAGGTTTTGTCTCTCACAGTTGAAGTGTACCTACGCTAAAAATTACAGACCTCTGCATTCTTTGTAGGTGGGAAAACTTGTAACAAATGCTTATTTTCCCCACTGTAAGATGGTACATTGTTTCTCAACCACCTTCAAAACTCCTTAGATTTTCGATGACAAATTTTTGTTGAACTTAACGTAAGGTTTGAGCCATGTTTCAGCCGAAACTTGAGTCACGATCCATGATTCATGATTCATGAAACTCCACTGTGGTGTCTGATCCACTCATACTAGCTTGACACACAGTAACACACCACCACCGTATCAGCGTCACTGCAGTGCTGAGAATGATCTATCACTCAAATAGTACCTGCTCTGTGGCACTCTTGGCCATTAAAGAACAGAGTAAAGGGAAAAAGCAAATAATGTAGAGTAGCACTACAATATGTAATTGTATATAGTAAGTGGAACTTGTAAAGTGATAAACAATTAGTATAAACAATGAGCTCACTCAGTATATAAACAGTGAGCTGTACATAATAAAATTATCCGTAAATGTGTGTGTGTGTGTGTGTGTGTGTGTGTGTGTGTGTGTTTGCGTATGTGTTTGCACCAAACCAAAATATCTGGTCTTGTCAGCCTCACTCGCAATGAGGGAACATATGAGCGGGTGGCAACAGCTTTTGGATTAATTGTCATTTCATTATCTCACAGAGAGCTCAGCCATGACCAAACTCACACAGAGCAATTTAGCACTTCATCAGTCCTGCTGGCCACACCCCAAGGGGGGATGGAGTGCATCTAACTATGAACGTTCCTACATTTTCCTTCATGCATCTTACATTTTTGAACATCACGTGCTGGCCAATAAAAATGACAAGTCATTATACATTATCCATAATGGCCAGTGCATGCAGGAACATTTAAACAGATTAAATTTATAGTATGCCAGCCATAAAGTAGTTCCTTTAGGCTCTTTGAAGTTGCAGTAAAAGACTGATGTTCTGTCAGCTTCATCAGGACTCAGTCAAGCAGGTAAGAACATGTTTTACTGGCCGCTTGCATTAAACGTCAGTGGACATTGTGTGCATGAAGCTCAGTGTAAAACATTACTGACATCAATTATTGATATTTACTTTCCTTACTCTGATCATTACAAAGCTGCCATATTGATCTAAACCTGTTATTACTTCTGAAAGTGTGGGGAGGGTAGATAATCATCTGCCCTGCAGAGTGTTATCTTAATAGTTGTGTTTGAGTTCAGCTTTGTTTAGCCCCATCTAAATTGCATATTACTATGTATGTGTTGCGTGTATACAGGTCAGATAGTGTGCTCACCATAATAGGAACCTACAGGTCATAATAATAAATATGTTTCATTACATTAATTATGGATGTTTATTCAATGCAAATACCCTTTTGCAGACTGAATATTCAAACCATGTGGTCATTTGAAACATATAAGTACAATACAATTACAATACAATACAACTATTTTTGGTAATGCCCCAAAAGGAGATGTTGCTATCACATATCCTCTGTTGCTAACGTACACTTACTGTATATATCCCCAAAGTCTAATGCACAGCTTACAGCCATGGTGACAGTTATTATTTATACTAAAAAAACTGTATGGAGTTTCAGCCAAGTATGTTGTTAAAATCACTATATGCACATAAAAGCTTTGTTTACTTAATTTGACTCTGGGGTGGTTTAAACCTCCAGCAGCACTGCAACATACTGTATATCAAAACAACACCACCATGTCAGTCTCACTGCCGTGCTGATAATGATCCACCACCCAAACAGTACCTTTTCTGTAGTGGTCCTTATCACAGTGGCATAGGGGTTAGTGCAGTCACCCCACAGCCCCAATTCCCCTGGTTTGATCCTGACCTTGGACTGCTTGAAGGTTACTTTCAGTTCTAATATTACTAAGTGCTTATGAATGCACTCTATATAAGGCTCTGGACAATGTTCTTCTGGGAAGCTTTGGGTCTTGGCATAAATGTAGTTGGTTACTTTGATATGTACTACCCACCTACCATTCAACAGGATAATGCCCCTTTCACACAGGAGAAACTGTTCAGGAATTGGTTTGTTGAATTGGCTTCCGGTTCCCCATATTTCAATACAATCATGCCTCTTAAATATGTGCTGGACATAATCAGTAGTGGTGCCACCACTTAGTTTACAGGATATAAAGGATCTTCTGCTAGCATCCTGGTGCCAGTTACCACAGCAAACCTTCAGAGGTCTTGTGGAGTCCATGTCTCGATGGGTTAGAGCCTTCCAGCATGAAACCTGCATAATAATAACCAGGTGAATACAATGGGGACTGTGGTAGCCTAGTGGTTAAGGGACTGGACTATGGACCAGAAGGTTCAGGGTTAGACTCCTCTGCCAAGTTACCGCTGTTGGGTCCTTGATTAAGGCCCTTAACCCATAATTGCTTGGATTGTAAGATTGTATAACTTGTAATTCGCCTTGGGTAAGAGAGTCTGCCGAATGCTGTAAATGTAAATTAGCTACCAATAATTTAAGAATATCAAATGAGAGCATAGTCCTTGACCTTGGTCTGGAACACGAAATGTACAAAGCCATCTTCAATGGGTCACATACATTAAACAGTAATAACAGGTCTCTAGATGTTTGTACTTCTTGTGTCACAGGCTAAGAAGTAGCCATGTGATGTGATGTAGTTTAAAATCATTGCTCTAGCATAATATACTTCAGGGACATTTGTGAAGGGACTACTCATTTCCTTGTCTTACCTCACAGAGGGACGTTTGACATGTGTGTGATTCTGTTAATGTGTAGGACATTTCAGAAGTTAGCTGAGGCTGACAGAGTTAACCACAGGTCTAAATTAGAAATGATCAAGTACAGCATAACCATGCTTCAAAATGTGAAGAATCACAACACATATGCAACTTATATGTGAATATATATTTCATATTTTTCAAAACGAAAACTACTGTATATGGTAATCAAGCTGAGAAATTATGCATGTCAAGTAAATGTGACTTACTAGAATTATTTATCATATTTCAATCTGATTTGTTAAATACTTTATTGCATATTTTATTAATATCGACCCTACTTTTACCTCTTAACTGGCTGCCATTCCCGTTTGTATTGAAAATCTACACTTACTTTTACTTTGTAAAACTACAACTATATATGGAAGACTAATATGCACAATGAAACTAAATAACAGCAGCATAGTGGTGTTCCAGCAGCACCAGTAAGGTTGTCCAACTGCTACAACTAACAGAACAGGACCGCAAGTCCATATATTTGTTTCACCACATCAGCCCGACTTGGAATGAATGTTCATGTAAATTTCACCTAAGCCGATTAAATACAAGGCTGTGTCACTGCATACATTACTTATTTTGTGGACTTCCAATTTTTCTGAGCAAATGAGATACAGGTGGAATAGCATTATGCAAGTAATCATCCTACTGCATTATAAAGACATTTCTCATGTCACACAAGGTAAATAGCTTTCCCTACTGGGAACTCAGTGTGAATCATTGCGTTACAATAGCAAAATGTCCATGAAGTGTCTGCATGACTCATGGGGCTCAGGCTATTCATGCATAATAGATTACTCTTTGAAATGTGGATTTAGCTCACACAAGAATGCATTTCTAGTGTACAAAGTAGTCTTAATTGATAAGCATTTATTATTAATAATCTGAATTAACAATATTTGTGAAAGTCTTGCCAAAGGTTCACTTTAGTCTTTTAAATAATCACTGGTACTGATGTTAAACAGTATGTTCTTGCTTAGTGTTGCATTCCAATGAATCTAAATGGTGTCATAAAGATCAGGTCAATATATAATGACAAATTGAAATTTTTTTTTTTGGCAAAACTACAACCTTAAATCAGAAAAAAACTATGGGATAGCATGGAAAATGCATGTAAAAACAGTATTTCTTACATTTACTTTTAGTTCATTGTAGGCAGTATAAAACTGAGATATTTAATGTTTTGAAGCAGCGTCAACTTTTTGGGCTTGGAGGCATCTTGGCGGAACCATCACACAGTGGAAATGTGTATTGTGATCAGATGAATTAGTATTTTATTTTGTGCCAAAAACATTCCAAAATGTCACAGTCAAATGTAAGAAACAATCTTCTCTGGTATTATGTCACTAGCATTGCACACCTGGATTTGCAGATTTTCTGCCATTCATCTCTGTGCAACCTGTCAAGCTCTGTCAGATCAGCTGGGGATCAAGAGTTTTTCATGTTAAATACTCTTATAAACACATTGAATATTACCATTTTTGATTGTAACAAATTACATTTTAAATCACGGTGAACTAGTGTATACAATAATATACTTGATGTTCTGAAGTCATTAGAACCACTAAATCTCCTGTAATTAGCAAGTGATTGATTGATATGGTCTGTAACTACATAAGACAATTTTGAATTCTTATTAGGATATTGCATAAATAACTAGAATTATTGCATGACCAAAGTGGATTCTAGTTGCTAGGTGGTTGTTAAGTATCCCAGGTAGTTGTTATGGTGTTGACACATGATTGCTAGATGGGTAATATGATGTTGCTAAGTGGTTGCTGGATAATTGATATGAGTTACCATTTGGTATATGGTGTTGCATGGTGGTTGCTAGGTGGTTGCTGTATGGTTACTGTGGTATCCCAGGTTTCTGTGGTGTGCCTTGAGGCTGTTATGGTTTGTCAGACAGTTGTTATATTTTGCTACACGGTTGCTATGGTGTTGCTAGGTGACTACTATAGTTTCCCAAGTAATTGCTCTAGTGTGGGTGCTATGTTTTTAGTGGTGATTGATAATGGTAGCTAAACCAGTTTATTCACATTTGTCAGGAAGAAGAGACATCCACTGACAGGAAAACTCAAATCACCCTCCAAATGACATCTGAAATTTTGACATTATCAAAATTAATTTTAAATATCCTGTGGTCATAGCCAAGCACGTGATCATGCTGGCACTCACTGCACTCTGACAAGACCAAATAAGGGTAGTGAATCCATGTTTCAAACTCTTGTGAAAGCCTTTACTAGAGAAGTGTAGGCTGTTATAATATCAACTCATAATATCCCCATGTTATTAAGGGTAAATAAAACAAGGTTGGCAAAATGAATCAAATTTTTCCCAATCCATTCAACCTCTTAGACATTTTGCTCCATTTCACCATAACTATTACACTCAATCCTCCTCATTGCCTGAAAAATTCCTCCTCCAACATACAGCAACAGTTCTTTTGGTATCCAAAGCTTTTCTTATACCTTCTGTACCTTCTTACCTTATTATTTTTCTTATTTTGTTGTTTCCCCTACATACCAGTAAAAGCCAATATATGAGAGAGAGAGCGAGAGAGAGAGAGAGAGAGAGAGAGAGAGAGAGAGCGAGCGAGAGCGAGCGAGAGACAGAGAGAGAGAGAGCGAGCGAGAGCGAGAGAGAGACAGAGAGAGAGAGAGAGAGAGAGAGAGAGAGAGAGAGAGAGCGCACATAGAATCTGTGGTGACCAGCTGCAAGAAGGGAGATAGCAGAGAGAGGCTTTTAATTCTCAATCCCCACAGAGCCTTTGAAAATTACCAATCTTCTTATCACAGACGCAGGGCTGCTTATGCAAATTGTTGTAGAGTGGAACGTTTAAACGGAAAATTACTCGACAGCAGTTTTTTGCTCCCCCTCTCTCCGCCACTCTCCCTTTCCACATAGAAAGTCTGTTTTCAGTCCCAGATAAGAAGATGAATTGTGCTCCGTGCTTTGAAGCGCGTCAGGATTTAAAGACTCCAAGCCCAGTTCTGGTCTAGTGCTGCCGCTCTCGTTTTGTAGTGAAAAAAGGGGGGTTGGGGGTGAGAAAGAAAAGCATTTCAAAACATAAGTTCTTTGCTCTCTCTCTTTCGCTATACCAAAACATGAGTGCTGCCTAAGGACGTCAAGTAGGAAATGCATTTAAATAAATCTACTCAGCACCTAAACATGTTTATTTTTTTTCCTCTTAAAATCTGTTTGTAGTTCTTGTTTAATTCATAAACATGAGAATGTAATGCAAAAGAGTGTGTGCCCTCCCCCCTTCAAAATATGCCCAAATACACTTGAGGCATTTGGTAAGCAAATAAAAATCCCCCTACCAGAGACACAAGGCATAACAGGTAAGATTGGAACAAGTTATGTGAACTATTTCTCAGAAATGAGTTCTGCTGAATTTGTGTTTTTTTTCTGTGCTATGAATCAGAACTTTTGCTTAAATATCTTTTTTTTACTATATTTATTTTTGTGGTCATATGTGGAGTATGGCATCTATATTGCGATGGAATTAAAACAATTGACTTTCTTTTTGTCTCTATTTAGACTGGGAAGTCACTGACAGTCACTTACTATTAGTACTATTATTAGTTGTGTTGTAAGTCTAGGTAAGGTTTCTTTTGGACTTTACGGAAACCACTTTTATATATTACAATAGTAATCACATGACTTAGTGAATGTATCATTCATTGTTCTACCAAAACAGAGAGAAAACAACAGTTTGTCAGACAAACCACATAATAATAAACTAAAGTATGTCAGATAAGTTAAATTGACCTTTGGTGCTGTTACTATGATTGAATGCTGTTTGGTACAATAATATCCAGTTTAGAAAGAAATAGACTTCACATTACAAACCATTAGTACCTTAGTGTCACCTAATCAACCATGGATTCTAATCATATATAGAGTAAGTTGACAAATAAACAACTATATTGTTAACTCCTTACCCAATTCATACCACAATTAGTTCTGACCCCACAATTTAACCCTAACCCTAACCCTGGATATTCTAGGACTGCCAATATTGCTTGATAATGGCCCTTTGATCGAAGCACTTCAAGCATTACTCCACCACCTACACACATGACCAAACAACGGTGCTGTAATAATATAGTTATAAAAGTAAAAGACTACTGAACAAAATTATAATGAGTTTCTAAAATCTACTGAATTAAAAATTGGAAGATGGCCCGTCTCATTTGGTCAGTACAGTAAATCAACTGTTCTGGCTCTTAATATATTCAAAGTTTGTCTATTTTGTCTACAATTTCTGTTCCATTTCTACATCATTTTTAGGGATCAATCAGAAATCTAAAACTAGAGTTTAATTTAATTTAGTTTTCTGGTGTTCAACTCTTAAACTCTATCATTGAACACCAACTATGGCTGATCAGAGGTTCATTGATGTATGTATTAAGTCCAGCTCTTAACTTAACAAGGCTGCTGACTCCTGCCACTCCCAGACTCCATCTCCCTGCATGCTTCACTTCTACACAATCGCTGTTTCCTATCACATGATTACATACACAGACATTTAAACTACATTTACTTTAGAACTCTTCGTGAAGTTTGATGGTTTCTGTACTGTGTTACAGAGCATTTGACTGCATCTACCTACTATGTTTTAAGATTTTGGACTGGTAATGTGCTTTTGGCCCTGATTTACCCTCCTCTGTTGTGCCTTTGTCTTTGTTTGCTAATAAAGCTTTTAAAGCAGCTCTCTGCAATTGTCTACTACAGGTTAATTCAAAAGACACAGGACAGTCGCATGCTGCGTTGTGGACTTTTCGGAAAGGCTGCCAAAACCATTGTTTAGGTTTCTCCGTGGTTTGTCGTCCACAGTCCAGGTTTTCTGAATTTGGCTATGAGGGATGCAGCAGTACTGTGTGAAATTGGTGGTCTTTCTGGGTGGTGGTTGTTGAAGTCTGCAGCGAGGATATGGTAGCTACATTCCCCGGACATCAGAATCATTAATTCCATCTTCAGTTGTGACAAACTTAAAGTTTTGAATTTTTTGTGTTAACTTTTGAACCACACAATATTGCAAATCAGATTTTGGCAGTGATTTCTGAGACAATTCTGGTCTTCTTTGATATGCTTCATGACCACTTTGGAAAAACTTGCTCTTGATTCAATATTGCCGCTTTCAAAATGTCTGACTGAGTGACCGAGCACATGTCATTTTCACAACTCTTGTATTGCATTGATACTTGTATTGTATCCAGCGCCCAAGATTTTTTCTTATGGTTGCGCTGCCTGAGAAGTACAACAGTGTTCTTGATGTCTCTTCTTGCCATCTAAAACTGCCTGGATGAGAAAATCAACAACTATGAACACTTAATGTAAGCATTTCACCCTGTTTTGACCACTGTCAACCACCTTCCTAGGGACCTGGTCCACATTGGACTACATCATGGATTTATGACCTGGGAATTAAGAGTGACAGTACCACCGCATAAAGGGTTAGTATTTTAACTGTGGCTCTGGTAAACAAATGGTGCCCAACTGCCCATCTAGCCAGTTTGACAAAACACATGCCAGACCAGGGCCATTGTCCAGCGTGCTGAGTGCACCATACAACAGTGCCATTAAACTTGCTCTCACATTGATTCTCTTTCCACAGCAGAGACCCAGATCAATAATGATCTCAGAGGCTCACCTGTACGTTCATCCGTCCTTCTGCCTCTTCACCTGATGCAAGGTTTTCTTTGTCCAGAAAAGTGACAGGTGTTTGTGGCCCTATATTAATTATAGAGGCCCCAATGTCAACACCCACATAAACAGTCAGAAAAAAAAAAGTATTTGATACACTGGGGCAGCACGGTGGCTCGGTGGGTAGCATCGCTGCCTCACAATAAGAAGGTCCCGGGTTCAATCCCAGGGTGGAG
>JAUZSU010000188.1:0-11366 GCA_034780255.1 Parotocinclus maculicauda
TTGCGTTTTTGTAATTTGTAATTGTGCTTAGTTAATGTTGTTGTGTTTTTGTTAATGTTGTTGCGTTTTTGTAATTTATAATTGTGCTTAGTTAATGTTGTTGTGGTTTGCACTTCAGAGCCACCGTAGATTCCTGTTCATGTAAAGTGAATTAATGTGGCTAACCACACTAAAAATAAAGTGTGCTCTTCAAATGTGATCCTACAGATGTTACATTGTGTGCAGTAGTACATTTTAAAAGCATGTTTGTTTGTTTAATTTGTTTATTTGGCTTATTTAATGTTGCTTAAAACATCAATGGCTATCTTTCTTGTAAGATTGTTTGACAAGTTAAAATGAAGGTGAAATGGAGATGTTTTAAATGATGGCCCTTATGGGTTTCCACAGGTACCCAGGTTTACTTCCACATTACAAAAACATGCAGTCTGTCCTTGTCTCCAAATTGCCCCAGTTTTATTTAGTGAGTGTGTGCTTTGCAATGTGTTGACACACTGCCCATGCTTGGTTTCTGCCTTGTGCCCTTTGCTGCCTGTTAGGCCCAGCCCCAAAATTTAGCTTAATGAAAAGTGCATATGTATTCACAATATTGCTGGAAGCTGTTGTGACTTGGTGGTAAGAACCAGCTGCCGGAAACATCAGTACTTGACGATTTGAGTTCATCCCATACATCTATGCCCACTGAATAACAAAATATTATTGTTTATTCATTTTATGTCATAAAGGGGATACATGTTTTTTACACAAATGTGTGTACTTGTTTAACACAGATAAAATATATTATTATGTTATTAAATTATTTACTGAGCAACATGGCAGGATACCAAGCTTAGGGCAAAAGCCAAGAAACACTGTTTTTGATAGGGGAACAGGATGAAATGGCTAAGATATGTTAATATAAGATAGTTAATAAATATTGGAATAAAAATGGGAAAGCCTAAGATTTCTGGGACCAATCATTGATAACATGTTATATACGGTCATCACAACATTGCTAGAACAATATATCTACTGGTGGCTTAAGACTTTTACACAGTTCTGTATGTTCTACTGTTCAGTGAAATTTAGAACATGTAATACATAAAAATGCAAGAAGTGTTTATTTAAAATATTTAAAATAAAGGTGTCCACTACAGTTTTGAGAGAAGACGTGATATTCCAGGATAAAAAAAAAAAAAAAACTGAAAGCCTGTATGCAAAACTGCACAAGAAGAAAAGTACAACAGAGCCTGTAGTTGGAAGGCTGGAACACTTCAAACAGAAGTCTTATAGGTCATCAGTTGGCAGCATGCCTAAATAGTACATGCCAAAAACCAACTGCAAGACAAAGAAAACAGGGATGCTGAAACCATACTGCAATAAGTAGATGTTCTGAATTCACTGATATACTTTTGTTTGATGACTATATGTTTAGGTTACCAGAATTGCTTGAGACAAACAAGATCAGAATAGCCAGAAATTCTCTCTTATAAAACTACAAGTAGTGTACTAAGGTATGCATTACAGCCAAGAAGCTTTAAATATGTTGTTTTATATTCATCCATTTTATTCAATGCAATATATTTTTTATCATTCTTTTTTTCTGTATACAGCACTTGTTTCTAGTGCTTTGTAACTAACCCTGGTGCAAAAGAACAGCATACATTTATCTGTATTTAGACCTTAGAAAATAAAAGTGGTAGGGTGTTCTGAGAAAGGGGTTCAAAAAGCATTGTTTGTTTAAAACAAGTGAAAACACATTGATGATTCATAATATCACACTTCATACTCTTCACACGTCAGGTTATGTAAAGTTTTTTTTTTTCAAATAGCAAATTGGAGTCTGCCATTGCAGCTGTCGTTAATTGCTAATGCATTCTCAGAAACTGTATATGATGATAATTGGTAGTGAGGGACACAATGAATATCCAGACATTAAATGTTCATGTCATGATTTAATTTAACCTTGGTTAATGAATATACTACTTTATAATGGTAACATTAAATGTTAAACACTCACTGGACACTTTCTTAACTGCATGGTAACCCAAATATGTGGTCACATGCAAAAACTCAGTACATTTATAAATGTAAATATGGTTGTTGGTGCTGGATGTGCTGGTCTGATGATTTTAGAATCTTCTGATATCCTGGATTTTCATGCACAGCCATCTCTAGGGTATGCAGAGAATGGTCAGAAAAAGAGAAGATATTCATTGATCTCTGGTTTAAAATGCCTTGTTAATGCCAGAGGTTCGAGGAAAATGTTCAGACTGGTCAAGTTTAAAAAAAGCCAAAAGTAACTAATATAAACTCTCATAACAATGGAGGTATCCACAAAATCATGTCTAAATGCATAACACATCTACACTGTAACCTTAAAGCAGATGGGTGAAACTCCTGTCAGCTAAGAACAAGCAACCCCGAGGCTATAATATCCATGGACTCACTGCAAACTGGACAACAGAACATTAAAAAAATGTTGCTTGGTCTGATGGGTCTTGATTCTGCTCCAGCATTTAGATGGTATGGACTAATGTTGGCATAAACAACATGAAAGTTGCAGTTATGGTTCAATGTGACTTCCTATGAGAGCCAACTGTAATTGCTGGCAATTAAACCACTAGTAACATAAAACTCAGAGGATTGAAATGAGGGCACAGACAACTGCTTTAAAGAACCTCTAAGTGTTAACTTGGTGAGTTCCTAGCAATCTTTACAAATTATTTTCACATATAAATAGCATTAAAGTTTTGAGAAACAACATGTGATCTAACAGACTACACACTTGTTAAACAAAACTACACACCCATGCATACAGTGTTCCACCTTCACTCGGTCGACCGCAAACATCACTGGTAGATTGATCAGTAGGCAAAACTCAAACACACCTTACAAAAAAAAACAAAGACAAAGAAGCCCCAAAAACTAAATAAAGACACACCACCGTGCACGTAACAGCATGGCTACATCCTGCCTTGTATCAATGGCTTAGGCTGGGGTTGGCAGTGTAATGGTGGATATTTTCTTGTAACACTTTGAGATCTTTAATACTATCTGAGCATAACTGACATGCTACATCCTAAGTGAGTAACATTTTTGTCCCTTTATGCCCACAGTGTACCATGTACTGATAGCTACTTCCAGCAAAATAACATACCATTTTACAAAGCTGAAGTCATCTTAATATGGTTTCTTAAACATGACAATAAGTTCACTGTACTCAAATAGCCTCCACAGTCACCAGATCTCTATCTAGTAGAGCATCATTGTGATTTGGTGGAAAGGGATATTCGCATCATGAATGCAGCCATCAAATCTGCAGTAACCGCATGATGCTATCATCTCAATATGGACCAAAATCTTAGAGGAATGTTTTCATCATACATTTCAATTTTAAAAAGTGAAATATTGTTTCAAACTTTCATCGGAATCCATCTGTTAAGCATTATCTCTTTACAAACTGAAACATATTATCTTTCGTTAGATGAGTCCATATTTAGCTGCAACATATTGAACAGGTGTTCCATGGTTTTGTCACCCTACAACCACAAATGTTGTATTGTATATCTCAATAAATTTATTTTTTTGATATTTTAATTGATAGAACAACACAAAGTGGAAGGAAAATGATACATGGTTTTCAAAATTTTAATCAAATAAAAATCTGAAAAGTGTGGCGTGCAAAAGTATTCAGCCCCTTGCACTCCAATACCCCTAAATAAAATTAATTGCAACCAATTGTCAATTGCATGTAATTCCGTCTCTGTGTAACTATACCTGTTCGGTGAAGGCCTCACTTTGTTAGAGGACAGTAGTCAGAATCATGAAGACCAAGGAACTCACAGGCAGGTCAGAGATACAGTTGTAGATAAGTTTTAAGCAGGGTTAGGTTATAAAAACATATCCCAAGCTTTCCCACATATTTTACAACTGCAAACCTACCAAGACATATGGCTGCCCACCTAAACTGACAGATCGTACAAGAAGAAAACTGGCCAGGGAAGAAGCCAGGAGGCCCATAGTCACTCTGGAGGAGCTGCATAAATCAACAGCTCAGGTGGGAAAATCTGTCCACAGAACACCTACAAATAGTGTACTCCACAAATCTGGGAAAATAAACCTGTTGGAGGCTTTACCTTCCAGCAAGACAATGACCCTAAACATATATCCAGAGCTACAATGGAATTGTTTAGATAAAAGAAAATTCTTAGAATTGTTCAGTCAAAGTCCAGACCTAAATCCCATTGAGCGTCTGTAACAAGATATGAAAATTGCTATTCACATTTGCTCTTCTTTCAATCTACCTGAGCTTGAGCTATATTGCAAAGAAGAATGGGTAAAAATCTTAGCTTTGGTGGCTACAAGGTGGCTCCACAAAGTATTGATATAGAGGGACTGAGTATTTTTGCACTTCACACTTTTCAGATTTTTATTTAAACAATATTTTTTATTTATCATTTTTGTTCACTCCACAAGTATGTGCTAACTTTGTGTTAGTCTATCACTTAAAATGTCAATAAAATACATTTAAGTTTGTGGTTGTAAGGTGACAAAATGTGAAAAAGTTCAAGGGGTATGAAAACTTATGTCAGCCACTGTACAAAAGCCGGTAATTATGTACACTTTATAAGATATGTCTCTCAGTAAGAAAATGCACCTGATTTCATGGTCAAAAAGAGGATTTTACAAGTTAATAATATTAGGTTAATAAATTATTTCAGTAAACACTAAAGAAATGAATCACTTTTTGGATACTGCATGCAGTACAACTGCTGTGACACAACTCTGATGATGAAATTAATTAATCAAACCACTTACAATGTGACTGCTCACAGTTTGCTAATGTCACTTTCACTGTATGACATGAATTAAGAATTCAAGACCATTTTAACCACTTGAGAGTTAATCTTGAAAGTTAACTCAGAGCAGCACTAAAGTTTGTTCTGAGGCTGTGGCTAAATTCATTAACGCACAGAATGTATCTCAAAGCCTAGCTTATGTTGGAAAAGTCGACATCTGGTTTATCAGAATGATGCATTTTAGAAATGCATTCATTTGGAGATCCAACTGTTCTCAATTTAGCTGCTTAGTTACCAACTGCTTATTGAAGCACTTACTGAAAAGGATGACACACTGTGCTCAGAACACACTACACCACAGGGGCTGCCAAAGCCAATGAAAGCACTTTCTTATATTTCAACTCTCTTGCTCTTTTAAACTGCTGAAAGAGAAAAAGTGAATAGGCAACATCCACATGTGTAAAGAGACTAGTATAAAGTGGCATTTTAATACAATTGTTTCATTTATGTTGGTAGTTCAAACAAGCTTGTGTATGTGTGTACACCATTGGCTAATTAATGCTATTCCATTAGTGTGCCATGGTAGTCTGTTTACTCACACAGTAATTAAAGCTTCTTTCTGCAATAATGTCCCTGGCTTTCAATATGCTAGTATGTTAATTTCCCACACTGCCAAAGAAGGAGAACCTAAATCAACCATATTTTACAAGACACAAAAATGGAAACACAAGCTATCACATTTCTCTTGTTCTAACTAACTTTTATACATGGGTTTTTCCATTCTTTATAATATAAAAACAACAATAAATAGATGGATAGATGGAATAAGAGATGAGGCAGTGACTCATCTCTATTTCTTATCTCTATTTCCAGGGCACTCTGGTTGCATCCTTCAGAAGATATGCATAATTAACAGCATCACTTTTTTTAACACTAATGCTCTTTAAGAGCATGTATGTTTATCCGAGCCCTGAGATGAAAGCGACTGAACAAATCTGACATCTTCTGCACTCCTTTCATAGGCAGCCGTCAGAAATACTGCACTGGTATAGGATGGGCAAGATTAATCAGCACTCTGCAAGTCCTTCAGGAGAGAGCGGAATGTGTAGCGGTGATTCTGTCGTGCTTATGTGCACTCAAATGTAATGTTTCATGAGAGCAGTGCAGTGATTGTGAGGCTGAAAGAGATTGGAGTAGTGACTAAAGCAACCATCCATCTCTAGTTCATAACTCTTAGCAATTAATAATTACGATCGAGTGGGGAAGGACTATACCACTTAGCAACCTGATGCATGGTGAGCTAACACCTTATATACAGAAAAGCATGTAACGTATCATATTATAATAATATTAAAAACTGTAGAAATTTATCTTATATCAAGATGGTCTTTAGGATGTTATGACACTTTTGTGATATACTGTATATCAGCTACTGATGTATAGCGGTTCTTGAAGTGCTGTCTAAGGGTTCAGAGACCACAAGTCTTTAGTCTGTCTTTAGTTTAGTTTGCTCTTTGCAATTCCTCCAGATTCCTTAAATTGTTTATTGATATTGTGCACTATATGGGTAGAAATGTTTAGAAATGTGTCCCTTCTTTCGTTGAGGAACATTATTAAAGATTTCATTTTTTTTTTTTTTCATGTATTTGTTTACAAACTGGAGATCCTCTGTCCATCACTGACCCTCAAAGTTTAATTTATACTGTTTTTATACCAAATCACTAGTATGATCACTTGTTGACATCTCCTCTTAAAAATTGTCTTACCTCATTACTTGCTCTAAATTGCCCCCGTGCAATTCTTTTTTGGAATGTGTTGCAGTCCAGAAAAGCAGGAATGGGTGCTTATTAATAAATTAAATGAACTGGTGTTGTAATAGTAAACAGAAATCTGTGGCCTTTTCATCTGGCATCTTCTGTGGTGTTCATAATACCATCTAGAAATGAATTATTGGCTTTTGTGAAACAAAAGTATCTGATTTATCATACCCATGTTTTTTCCAGCTTTTCCAATAATGTAGCATAAAAATACTATTTGAATGTAGTGATGTTTGGTCAACATCAATTTCAGTTAACAGCCTGTTTCACAGAACTTAATGTGGTTATTAAACAGAGCGTACCAGTTTAGGAAGCCACATCAGAATATCTGTGGTTACAAAAAGAACTTCCAGAAGCTGAACTCTTGATCACCATTGACAGTCGTATTGTTAGTATGGCCCACACTGCAAGTAGACTTGTTGTAATTTAGAGCCACATTGTTTTTTCACCACATTAACCACAAGGTCTTGCAGAACATCAAAAGAACCTGTCCTTTTCTAACAAGATAGACACTGCTCAATTCCTTATACAGACTCATGACATTTCCAGACTCGATCACTGGAAAGACTGTCTGTCTTTATGCTCCACAGTGCCACTAGAGAGAGTTCAGAAGGCTACCACTCACCTGGTTCAGAACTTATGAGGGCTTTCTGGTGTCTCTACTTTACTGATGTCACTCCAATTCATTCCAACCCACAAAAAGTTATTTATACTCTATCTACATTCTGTGATTTAGAACTTCACCCCTAAATGCCAACCTAGGTCTCTATCCTGGAACATCGCACGGACATAATCATGCCTGGATGAAATGCCAGTCCATCACAGGGCTGTTGCGGTCCATGCAACACTGGGTGACAATCATCTGTGTGGCCTCACCTCCCATGGGAATAGTGATTTGTATATAATGTCCAGACTGGGCATGCACCTGTATGTCAAAGTCAAATTTATTTCTATAGTGTTTTTTAACAATGGTGCCTAGGACGACAGTGCAAAGAAAAAAAACTCATTAAATGTAGAAGGAAGAAACCTTGGGAGTACCAAAAACCAAAAAGGGACCCATTCTCATTGGATGGAATAGATGTAAACTAAAAATAGTTAGGTTTACATTAATAGTAAAATTAAGTACATAATAACAATGAAATTGAATAATGTAAAAGATTTTAGATATTGAGTCCTCAGTGGAAAGTCCTTGGTGGCACTTTGTCTCCTGATAACTGAATGATGGAGGTTACTGCTCTCTGGTTTCTGTTGATGAAAACCAGTAGAGTGATGCTGAGGTGAAGGAACATCTAAGTGTGTGGTACTGGAGCTGGTACTGAAACATCAGCTTGAAGAAAAAAGAGAAAATGTAGTTACTTATTGTTTGGGAGCACAGTATCTATTAACAATCACAGATGCCAATCACTGATGCCATGTGAAACTCAGGCAGCATTAACTATAGCAGCATAGCTAGAAGGAGGTGAACCAGAACTAGAAGAGAACCAGAAGGTAACAGCCAAGAGGCAAGAGCCAACGAGAGCCTTGTGTCCCAGTCTAAATCTAACCAAACACCCGCGTAAATAAAAATGTTTTAGCATATATATGTTTACATTGTCTTTTATTCCAGGTCACGGGTGCTTTCACGACTGTTCATGCAGATGCAAAGCATAGGTGTAAATGTGTCCTGGATGTCAGTCTATGACTTGTTTGTACTTGTTTGTATCTTGCTTGTCTAACACTTTAATTGCAATTATTAAAAGAAAAATCTTATTTATCTTTAACCATTCTTTGGTATCCAAGTTATTTATGCTGGGTTATTATCCTGCTGCATGACTCGTTCGTTTACAGCCCTGTTCATGGACAGATGTGCTGCTTATTTTACATTAGAATTTGCTGGATTTGTGACACTACTCCCCATGCTTCACAGATGAGATAATGTTCTTATGCTTATAACACTTCCTATTTAAATAAATATTATTTATTTTCCTGTGGCCTTTTGGCTTGTCCACATATTATTAAGCAAATTGCAGACAGGCAACAATAATGTCTATGGAGAACAATGACTTTCTCCTTGTAAACTCTGCCATGCACAACATTGTTGTTCGGTGCTCTTGTGATGTTAGTTTGCTAGGTTTATTTAATGTCACCATCAGCATCCATGGCCATTTCAGCGACAAACAAGGTCAAGTGAGAAGTAGCATTAGCTCTTAACATTTAATGACGACTTTCAGATTTGTTTTGATTACTTGCATGGTGCCTTCATCTGTTTGCACTGAATATTCTTATTATTGTCAATGTTTAAGGCATTAATTTGTGAAAAAAAGTTTTTTGTGATTCTATGTTAGCCCAAACCTTCAGTACTATTAAAATATGAAATATGAAATGGTTTGAAGCTGTTCAGACAGAATTAATTGTATAATTGCGTCATCCGAAATGGGCTTCTCCATGCCATGGGAAGCATAGTCTAGTTTGCTGCACAAACTACAGTATCCTGTCGAAATTCACCCCTGTTGATTGAAAAGAAGCAGTTTGTGACTTCAAATTTATAGAATTAGACATGTGCTAGTATGTGGCCCTCAACAGCCAGCATGGGGCTTGGGCATTTTAGCCTTGTAATTGCAAGCCTTTTTTAACCTTACAAGTTTAGTTTATAGCACGTTAATGCGGTAATAACCCTGCAGTGTGGCCCCTAAACTGTACTAAAAGAATAAAAGACCTGGCCAACAAACAAAGTGAACTTTTTCACTAAATTCGGGGCTAAGCCCCAGGGTGCTCGGAGTGTGTTTTAACTTTGCCTGATTGTGGATATAAGAGATTTTGCCAAAAGTTCCAGGTTCATTCTGTTTCTGTCTGAGCTGAGGCCATATCTGCCCCATGGCCTAGATTACTCGATTAATTTTAAATGTCTGGCCAGGTTTGCTTGGGGGCATCATCGCCTGGTCATATTCTATGGCCTCCTTTCCCTCTGTCTCTCTCACTCCCTTGCTATCACACATTCGTTCCAATGAGAAACAAGACACCAGAAAGAAAAGCAATATGGCCTTATCAACTTCATCAGCAGAGAATGAATTAGAGCTCAGAGAGCTGATGTTGGTGAGATAAGGTGAGGTAAGGGACTCTGTGAGCTACAGTGTGTGCTGTTGTTTGTGTGTATAGTAAGCAATTACAGTTTATGTAAAAAATGTATGTGAAGAAAATGTTGATTGGCTGATAAAGTCTAATTAAAGGGCATTAGTGCATGATTTCTGCTACTTTTGATTATGGAAGGCTTATATAATTATGTGCACCTATGCTTAGACAACTGTCAGTCATAGTAAGAAACAGCAAATTGTTTCTACACTCACTGCCCATTTGATCAGCTCTACTTACCATACAGCTGCACATTGTAGTTCTATAAAAACAGACTGTAGTCCATCTGTTGTTCTGCATATATTTAGTGCTCTTTTACCCTGTTCATCAATAATCAGGGCCACCACATTACCACCACAGATCAGTTATTGTTTGGGTGGTGCACTGTAGTCACATTGACAAGATGATGACTAACGCAAATGTAAAGCATTACATTACATTACATCTACAAGGTGGAGCAACATGGTTGTGAGTGGGCTCAGTAATTAAAAACTCCAGCAGCTCTGCTGCGTCTAATCCACTCACCTGTGAAATGCCATAAAGAAATCAGATCAATGCACACCACCACATCAGTACATTGCTAAGAATGTTATACCAGCCAATTAGTTCCTGATCTGTGGTGGTCCTGTTCTGTGTAGTAAATTGACTACAATATGTAATTGAATAAATGTACCTTTATTGAAATTGGAGCTGGATAACTGGTATTAATGTTATGGCTGATTTGAATATTTGTGAGGGAGAACAACAATGTTTTGTACGGTCAAATCTCACAAATTTAGGGTACCATGGTTATATAAAATTTCATCTATAATCTACGTTCATGGTCATTGTGTTTGGATTCTTAATACATAATTGAATTTGCTTATGAATAAATCAAGCAGGTTAATTACAGGCGTGGTCTAAATAGACACTGGGTCATGCCACAACAGGGCATAGAAGTGCTTCCAATGTTGCACTATAAAAAAGGTTCTCATGGGCTACTTTTGGGTAGAGTATCTCTTGGTGAGAAATTGTTGACTGCTAGATATAGGGCAGTGGAGAAAGCATTTTATGTCCTTTTGTGGCAAGACCCAGTGCCTAATCAGAACACACCTGTCATTATTTACATATCTGCCAGAGACTTAACTGCATGCTGAGTTTTGCAGGAATCTGGGTGATTTGTTTATTTAATGTTTTTAGTGTTTTTGCCAGAAGATTATGAACAAATGATTTTCTGTAGTCTGAAATTCTGTAGATTTTCTAAATAAAAAAAACATGAACACAACATTTGCAGATAAGCAGAAAATAAGACTAAATATAGCATCTGCATAATAATAATAATAATAATAATAATAATAATAATAATAATAACAATAATAATAATAACATAAAGAAGAAGAAGAAGAATTTTATGCCTGTGAAGGTCGTGCAGTAAACAAAAAAAAGTTATGAGGGTTTATTCCAGGTGTAAGTACAAGAGATGTTTATTGATAGCTCTTAATCCAAGTTGAAATAGAAACCAGTCCAAACTCAAAGAAATATAGTGCGGCAAAAAATAGCATGTTTTCATTAATGTCCCAGTTCATATTGAAGGGTATTGGATGGGGTTCAGTGGTATGGCTTAAGGGGTAAGTCAGTTAATTTCTTCTGCATAACACTAAGTAAACTATTTCCATATTGGCCT
>JAUZSU010000189.1:0-13609 GCA_034780255.1 Parotocinclus maculicauda
CAAAGTAAATTGCATGAATAGTGGTGTTTAGAAGTGTGTGTACCCTTTAATATGTTCTGAAATTTAGCATGCATTATCTGATTTCTACACAAGTTTAAAAACTAGTTTTTATAAATCAATTAAACAAATACTACATATACTACATATACAGATACTACATAACAATAATACAACCCTAAAACAAAAAATGTTGGGAAAGAATGGAAAATTTATATTTAAAAAGCATTCAGCGTTTCTTACATTTACTTTGACTTTTATTTCACTGCAAACACTATGAACAATGAGATATTTTGTGTAGTCAGATTCATATAATTTGTTAATAGACAATCCTGCATTTCAGGCCTGCAACACATTAATAAAAGTCGGTACATGGGGCTTTTAAAGCTAGTAATAATGAATTATAAACAACAAATAATGGTTTCATTTTAAATAGGGAATGTCAACAGGTAATTGTAATCATGATTTGGTACAAAAGCAGCATTCAGGAAAAGGTTAGGGTTAGTCTTTGAAGATTAAAGATTCAGTTGGTCAACAAATTTGTAAAAAAATAATAAAAATGTTTAAAAACAATTTACCTCAAAGAAAGACTGCATATTTTTACTTCTAATATCATTAAACAATTCAATAAACCGAGTAGCATTTTAGTACATAAAGGCAAAGAGTGCAAGCTTGAAATTGTGGACTGTGGTAGCCTTGCGGTTAAGGTACTGGACTCTGGACCAGAAGGTCCAGGGTTCAAATGCCTCTGCCAAGCTGCCACAGTTGGGTCCTTGAGCAAGACCCTTAACCCACAATTGAATTTGTAAGATTGTATGAATTGTAAGTCGCTCTGGATAAGGGCGTCTGCTAAATACCGTAAATGTAAATTAGAGCCCCCAGACAACACTGCAACAAGAACTGCCATTTACCAGTACATAAATAAAATAAAAAACCATATGGGCAAGGAGTGACTTCATCAAGCACTACAATAGGAAGTTACATTTACATATGCCACTTAAAACTTTACTATGCAAAACAGAAACCTTATGTCAACCATGTCCAGAAGCAGAGTTGACTTCTCAGGGCTCAGAGACACCTAGGATGGGTCATTACACAGTGGAAACATATATTGTGATCAATACACACTTCAGACCAATGATGAAATGTATTGTCCAAGCTGTTATTAGCACCCAATCCAAATACCAGGATCTGTCATGATATGGGGCTGTGCCAGTGTCCTTGATAAACTTACACTTTTGATGGTAGCATTAATGACAGCATTAATGCAGAAAAGTATATTGAGATCTTAGAGTTACATAAGCTGCTTTAAATACCTATTTCTTTCAGGGACATGCCTTTTTTAATAAAAAAAATACAATAATGCAGGTTTGAAGGTTGAATGGGACAAAATAACAACTGAAACTGTAATTTTGGAAGTGCATCACGGCACAAACAATGAAGATTCTCTGCAAAAATAATTGTTGACATGCTTATCAGCCTGGAAAAGGTTCCAAAACCAATTCTAAGGAGCTTGGCCTCCACCCATCCATAGTCAGACAGATTGAAAATCGAGAAAATTAAAGAACAATTGTTACCCCAGTGGCAGAACAACACAAGATCACATCTATGCAGTAGTGCGGACGGTAACAAATGACCCTAGGGTAACTTCTAAGCAACTCAATGCTTCACCTTGTTGACTATATGTCACAGAGAAGTAAGGCTGTCCTGAATGCAAAAGTAAGTTTAAACTGGTATTAGCAAGGTGTTGCGCGTAAATTTATACATGCACTTAATAACGAATTTTACCCAAGTAATAATAACAAATAAAATGTATACCAGTTATGCAATTTCAATCAGACTTGGCAGTCTGCGAATCTGCCAATCCTGTTATGTACACTGACAAAATTAGACTTTCTGCTGATTATTAAGTATAAGTAAAACACAATGATGAGTAAAAAAAAACAGAGTAAAAAATTCTTATTACACTCAATGGTAATGGCTTTAAACTGTTGACAAGTAGTTGAAAAATGGTTCCTAGTTAGATTGTGTTTAACATTAGACCGAATGTTCTCTGTTGGGTTTAAATCTGCACTCTGACCAGGTCAAATATGAGCCTGATGGATGTGCTCATGAGCCAACTCTTTGTGGGATTTGCAATGCATGCAAGAGCATGCAATATTTTGATGTACTCGAAAACTTAAATTTTCTTTAATTGTCTTTTCACAATGGAAAAGTTCAACAGTTCCAGCGACAGAAAAGTCTTCCCACACAATGACACCTCTATTTTCATACCTAATGGTGGTAGAAATGTATTCGCTGTTGTATTTCTCCCCAGCTTTAAGGACATGCCTCTGGATGATCACCACACAACTCTATTTGTGATTCATCAGCCAACAAGACAAACATCTTCTATACACAAAACCTAGACAACCTACCGATTGTTGTTCTTCTGGAAAGGGTCTTATTTTCTGAGGTCTTGAATTCTGCTGACAATTTTGGAAGGCTTTTATTCCTGTCTTTAAAAACTGTAATTTTTAGCAGGTGGTCATCTCTGCTAAAAGAGGCTTGAATATATTTTGAAAGATTTTTAACACATTGAAATTTTGAGCCTTATGCCAAACGTAAGAATCTTCTAATGATTTTATCTTGAATGTCCCTGTTCCCAACATTTTCTTAATTCTTGCAAATTGTCTGTCCACAAATGTATTGTTAAGATCATTAAGTGCTTAAGCTTGTGTGAATACAGTTATGTTATTTAAAGCAATAAATTCTGTAAAGGGCTTACGCTTTAGGTCTACATTATTTGCTCTGAAATTTAAAAGGCGTCACTAATTCCCCACAATCCTCTAATTTAAATTAGTACACCATAGTAGGCTATGCCTGCTTTTTTGAGACAAACATTTAATTCTGACTGTGTTAACCACACAAAGGTCAGAGGTTAAATGTGAATGTTAAACTTTCACCTCTTAACTTCTTAACCTTTTTAATACCCACATCATTACTCCATTACACACATTTCCCCACCTCTTCACACACTTCTACTGAATAAAAACGCTTTGTGTCACAAATAACGAGTTAGTAGACCTTTGGCATTGGTGTGATTTCTCTTGCCTTCGAACGTTGGTCAGTATCTGAGAGATCGTACCTCTGTAGCAACCCATGAAACAAATTTAACAGCTGGCTTTCCCAAAACTTTGACCTCAACTCCATCAGGCACCTTGAAAATCCACTGCAAAAAGTGCCAAAAAGCCAAAAAGTGATCCAGGGCTTATTGTCCAACATCAGAAGCCAACGGCACATAATCTAGTTAAAAGCCCTTTTAGGTAAATAAAACAGCAAAGGTGAAAGGCAAAATCCTTACTAATACAATGTTTTTATGTAATTTGGTGTCCACAGACATTTGTTTGTATAATGTATATTCAATAGATTTCTTATTTGTAGATATCAGCCCAGAACTACACAAGAGGACCTGGCCGATAACCTTAAGAAAGCTGGGACCACTGTCTCAAAGATGACCTTAGTAACACACCAACCAGTCATAGATTAAAATCCTGCAGGGCACGCAAGGTCCCCCTGCTCATATCAGCAAACGTCCAGACCCGTTTGAAGTTTGCAAGTGACCATCTGGATGATCCAGAAGAGGCATGAGATAAGGTCATGTGGTCAGATGAGACCAAAATGGGTTAAATACAACCCCAATTACATCATCCCAACCATGAAGCAAAGGTGTGGAAGCATCATACTTTGGGGGTGCATCTCTACAAAGGGAACAGAACGACTGCACTTCATTGAAAGGAGGATGGATGGGGTCATGTATCGTGAGATTTTGTCTTACAACCTCCTTTCCTCAGTAAAGCACTGAAGATGGGTCATGGCTGGGTCTTTCAGCATGACAATGATCAAGACACACAGCCAGGGCAACTAAGAAGTGGCTTTATAAGAATCAATACAAGGTCTTGGAGTGGCCTAGCCAATCTCCAGACCTGAACCCGCTGCTCTTTCTTCTTTTTGATGTATCTGATGGAGGTTGGTGTTGGCTGTGACTGGACTAACTACTGTGGCTTTTATTTCTTGTTTTGTCCTCTACAGGTGGTAGAAACAGCAGCAGCAGCGTCGGACGAGTTTGGAGTGGCTGTAGTGGTTGATTGGTCATTTGATGTAACTCTGCTCTAAATCCAAACATGATTGGATGGTTGAGTTGCAACAATCGAGTTGCCATTAATTAAGTGGCACTTATTATGACACCCGACAAACAGTACATATTGGGAAATCAAATTGAATTTTGTGGTGTGTGTGTAAAAGATTTTACTAGTTCACATAAAGAAAGAAAGAACAACCTCATTGGCTGAAGGAAAAAATGTTAATTAAAGCTAATTAAATGTATTTCTTTAATTATTATTAATTATTATATATGATTAATTATTATATAAATAATTTCCTTATTATTTTATTAAGGATCAGCACTAACACAGATATGTGCATTGATTTATTTATGAAACATAATCAATACTAATGATTCGTTAATGTTTCCTGTGAATACAGATCTTCAGGAACCAGCAGGAGCTATTGACATCCAGATTGAGGTACAGTCTAATTATCATATATACTGTTCAGCAGTAAATAAAAATAATCCAGCATTTTATATATACTGTAGAATTCAAATTGATTTCAATTTCAATGTTATTTCCTTTTAAAGGAAGAACTGATGCAGCCTTAACCTCTGATCCCAGTCAGAGTAAGATTGAACTGAATCTGTATTCTACATTCTCCAAACAAAAAATCTTCCAGTCTAATAAGCCTAATTTATTCTTTGTTCTGATGCAGGAGTTTTGCCAGCATGTCCAGCACTCCTACAGGACATATGAACATTTATTTGTTCAGTGGTTTGTGAATGACCTGAAGGTTCTTATCACTGTCACATCCTTTCTTTCTTTCTAAAATGTTGTATTTGTTGATTTTGGATCTGGATATTTGCAGATGGTGAAGGTAAGCCTCCAGCACATGGCCATATACCACAGGTTGGAGTCAAAGCATTGGTGGCAGCTCACTAATGAATTGTATGGCCTTCTAGGGCAAAGTAAAGTGAAGCATCTTTCTAGCAGCTTAAATAGGTTGAAAGTCCATCACTAAATCCTTGTTTACACATGTATATCACTATATTCTGTTTTTCTGGCAGCTTCCTCCAATACATGTTATTAATGTTAAGGCTGTGGCCTGCATCAAGTTAAAGCTGTTGTTATTTCTTATTAGATAATTTTTCATTTATGTTACTGAGTACCAGAATGTTCCTGTGTACCAGAATAACTGTGATCTGAAACTATTACCCTTTTTAGAAAGTTAGACACCAAATCCCAAAGTTGAACATACACCTGAAGACCGAAACGTCCAGCACCTCTTATTCAGCTTGATTCCTAGAGTATGTGGTAAGACTTCATCCACACTTTAATTTTGACTTTATTGAAGCGCCAAATATAATATCGAGGTTCTCTGAGGCTCCTGTGGAGAACTGGTGTGACAGGGCTTCTGGCTTGACATTACAGGAGCCAAACGGTATGTGAGGGTGAAGTTGAATCACCCAAAGAGCAGGGCCCATCAAGGCCTGACGAGGGTTAAGGCACTTGGCCGCATAGACGTAGGCCAGGTTCTTGTGATCGGTCCATACCAGGAATGGTTGGTCGGCACCCTTGAGCCAATGCCTCCACTCCTCGAGCGCCAACTTCACAGCCAGGAGCTCCCTGTTGCCCACATCATAGTTCGTCTCAGCCGGAGTAAGTCGTTGGGAAAAGAAGGCGCAAGGATGGAGCTTGTTTTCGGGGCTAGTCCATTGGGAGAGGACTGCACCGACCCCGGCATCTGAGGTGTCCACTTTGACGATGAACTGCCGTGTAGGGTCCAGCTGGGCGAAGACCCCACAGTCCAGAGGTGAACAGTATTTTGAGTCATTGAAAGGAACCGTCCGCCTCTGGAGTCCATTTGAAAGAGGTCTTGGTGGACGTAAGGCTGGTCAGGGGCGCCGCGACCTTGCTGTAGTTTTGGAAAAATTTCCTGTAGAAGTTGGCGATGCGTTAAAGCTCCTTTCTTCCAGTCGGGGTTGACCATTCAGCCTTGGTACATACTTTACTGGGATCCACCTTAATGCTTGCCTGATGAATGCAGAACCCCAGGAAGGTTATAGTGCAGATGTGAAACTCATACTTCTCAGCCTTGACAGAGAGGCAATTCTCATGTAGACGGTTGAGGACCTGGCGAACTTACCCCACATGTTCCTCCACGGATCTGGAGAATACTCAGAATAGAAAGACGCTTTGGCGTCTGAAGCACGAGAAGAGCGGAGTTAAGGCGTAACGTAGCATAACTTTATTTAAAATTTAACTTTAGCGATAGCTTAGATTAGCTTTTAGTGTTAGCGTAGTGCTAACAAACAGGTAAGTACCAGTAATGAAGACAGATGTTCTGGCAACGAATGGATGACATCGCCGAAGATATGTGGAGAGCAGTATTTGATGAGATCTGGAACAGGTGTACCGGGGAGTGGCGATGTCATGAGTCGGTCTAATGGATCTCTACAAAGCACACAACAACACACACACACATCGCACTGGGAGAAACCAAAATACGAGACAAAGGGACCGAGGGAAAAGTGCACCGGGCGATGGCGGTGAAAATAATGGTGAACCCTAACATAAACTTTTATATTTTTTTTGCAAATATTCGCTTATTTTGAATTTGATGCCTGCAACTAGTTCCGACAAAGTTGAAACAGGGGTACACTGTTATCCACTGTGTTACATCACCTTTCCTTTTACCAACGCTCAATAAGTGTTTGGGAACTGAGGACATCGTGCTTGATGTACAACTTCAGTTGTCATATTTTATGCTTAATAATGCGGCACGGTTTTAACTTTGCGTTGATAACAATCCGGACAGTCCTTTTCCTCTTTGGCCCAGAGGACATGATGTCTATGATTTCCAAAAACAATTTAAAATGTGGTCTTGTCAGACCATTTCCATTTTGTGTCAGTCCATCTCGATTAGCATGGGCCCAGAGAAGCAGTTGATATATGGCTTTGCATGGTAGAGTTTTAACTTGCACTTGTAGATGGAACGATGAACTGTGTTCACTAATAGTAGTTTTCTGATGTGTTCCTCAGCCCATATGCTAATACTTGTTACAAAATGATGTCTGTGTTAAATTAGTGCTGTCTGAGGGAACGAAGATCACAGACATTTAATGTGATGAGTTTTGGACTTGCTGCTTACTTGCAGAGATTTCTCCAGATTTTCTGAATCTTTTGATGATATTATGGACTGTAGATGATGAAATTCCTTGCAATTGCACGATGAGAATTGTTTTACTTAAACTGTTGGACTTTTTGTCCAACCTCGCCCCATCCTTGCTTATGAACGACTGAGCCTTTTGGGTATGCTCCCCTTATACCAACAGGTATAATAATAATAACAGGTGTTAATTGTAGTTATTGTATAGTTATATTGTAAGTGTTATTTGCTGTGATGTGTAAATTATGGTAAGTTTACTTTAATTTGGTTTATTATATAATTTATGGTAAGTTTGATATGGTTTTTATTAAAACATATTTGTACGTTTACTTTGATGTAACTTAATTTGTATATTATGACAGTATTATTTATATTAATCTACTTTATCATATAATTTAATGTAGTTTTAGGATTATGACTTATTTCTGTAAAATATACAACATTATAAAGTTTTGTTTTATCTATAATATAAATATACTGCTTACAAAAAATAAGGGATACATTCAAATTAAATAAATCCCCTATATTTGAGCCCAGATGATAGCACTAGCACACTTGGCCGACCTGTACCCCATAGTCATAATTTAAACCCATTCTGATATAAAATATCAGCTATATTTAGTTTATTTAGATATTTTGCATCACATTTCAGAAGCATCAACACAAAATATATATCCACATCCAAATCAGCCTCGACACCTCAACCTCTGCACAACATCGAGACACACAGACCAGTGACAACAACTTCTGTAACACACTGCCATGAACATAATAAATAAAGCTACTGGGTCTCAAACAGCTGATTTTCAGTGTTCTGGGTCAGAAACTGGTTTGAAATGTATTTTTGATTAATTACTAATATACTGTGAATATGGGAGAAATAACCAAAGATTTATGTTTTGAGTTTCAGCAGAACTGCGTAGAACTTGAGTCCTAGTGAATGACTGTGTGTGAGTACATAAATAATAAAGCAGACTTGAACTACTTTAAGTCACATTGGAAGTGGGGTTTCGATCACTTCTAACAGAATGACTTTTTTAAAAGGTTTTGTGGAGGGAACACAGCAGTCTAGTACACTGGCTCACCACCACAGGGAGAGTGTATTTAGTCTCAGTTGTTCCTTTTGGCTAGGTGGATCATCAGATCATCAAACATGTTCGGCTGCAATTGGGGGACCATCTACTGGCTATTCTTCCATAGCAACCCACTCTAAGCCCTGTGATGAACTTGTGTCTCATCCAGGGCACACTCACTCTCTGCAACCCTGATCAGAAACAAGTGGGCTTAAATGTGAAAAAAGTAAAAGCTGCTCTGATTGATAATCAGGAAAAAACACAATGAATGTAGTGTTCCATATAGAATAAACACCGCAAAATTGTTCAAAATTACATCTTCATTCTGAACTGCTCAGGTGCACCAAACTAGCTTTAAAAAGTGATGGTATCACGGACGCGCTGAAAAGATGGCGGACCCAAGCGCAACGTACAGATAGTAGCTTTATTATCACAAACGGCAGGCAAAAACAAGGTCAGACGGTCCAGGTTCGGTACACAACAATAATCCAAACAATGCCAGAAGGGATATCCAAAAGCCGGAGTCGAGAGACGAAGCGAGGATCGGAAACGGTAAGTCGAGCGATAAACAAACATGAGAGAGACGCGGAGCGAACTAGGAGAACCAAGTTGCTTAGCAGCGAGAGAGAGGAAAAGGAGAGACTATATGTGTGTGTGTAAATGGGAAACAGGTGTGTGAAATCAGTATGATGGTGATGGCGCATGCGTAGCCGGCTGGGTCTGATCACGCGAGCAGTCCGCGGGTGTGACAGTGCCCCCCCCCAAAGGACCCGTACGGGGCGACGGCCGAGGTGGCCTGACCGGACGAGCTACCGAAGAGGACTTGCGAGGGCGGCCGGGTCGGCGTGGCGCTGGACGATCCGGATGGGTAGCGTGGAACTCCCGAGTGAGCAGGGGGTCCAGGACGTTTTTGGCGTCGACCCAGCAACGCTCCTCCGGACCATAACCCTCCCAGTCCACCAGGTACTGTAGCCGTGAGCCGCGCCTCCGAGAGTCCATAATGCGATGAACAATGTACGCGGGGGCACCATCAACCTCCACGGGTGGCGGCTCGAGAATGGCCGAGTCGGCTAGCGGACCAGGAACCCAGGGCCTGAGAAGGGACACATGAAAAACAGGGTGTGAGTGCATGTGGGAGGGAAGCAGCAGACGGTAAGTAACAGCATTAATTTTCTTAAGTATTTTAAAGGGCCCAATAAACCTGGGCCTTAATTTAGCACTCCCCTGGAGATGAAGATCACGCGTTGAAAGCCACACGCGGTCGCCTGGTTGGAAGGTCAGTTCAGGACTCCTCCGACGGTCAGCCTGGGCCTGGTATCTGTGGATGGCCCGTGAGATCTGTTGGTGTACCTGGGTCCAGATGTTCTCACTCCTCTGAAACCACTCATCCACTGCAGGGGCATCCGAAGGGGTAGGATCCCAGGGGGTGAAAGGAGGCTGGTATCCCAGGACACACTGAAATGGCGTAAGGCCGGTGGAAGAGTGACGGAGGGAATTCTGGGCGATCTCCGCCCAGGGGAGAAATCGTGCCCAGTCAGCGGGATTCCTTTCGCAATACAGACGTAAAAATTTCCCCAGCTCCTGGTTCATCCTTTCGCATTGGCCGTTGGACTGCGGATGATAGCCCGAGGTGAGACTCACTGCCACTCCCAGCTTTTCCAAGAAGGCCGCCCAGACGGCAGAGGTAAACTGGGGTCCCCTATCCGTGTGAACACTCTCTGGGATGCCAAAAAACGTAAACACCTTGCTAAAGATTGCCTCCGCTGTCTCAAAAGCCGTGGGTAATTTGGGGAAAGGCAAGAATCTCACCGACCTGGAGAACCTGTCCAGTATAGTCAGAACCGTGGTGTAGCCTTGTGATGGTGGAAGATCAGTCACGAAATCCAGAGCCAGGTGAGACCATGGACGCTGAGGGACGGGCAGGGGAAGAAGTCGGCCTGCTGGTAGAGTGCGAGGTGTCTTATTGCGAGCACATATCGCGCAGGAGGCAACAAACTTGTGAACGTCTTTACGCATGGCTTTCCACCAAAAGCGAGGAGCGAGTAGTTGGTAAGTGCGTGTCTCCCCAGGATGACCAGAGGTAGGCGAGACATGGGCCCAGGTGAGGAGTCTATCCCGGAAGTCCGGGGGTACGTATTTTCTGGCAGGAGGACATCCTGGCGGAGGAGGCGCTCCGGCGAGTGCAGTGTCCAAATCTCGTTCGAACTCCCAACAAATGGTACCCAGGAAGCACGACAGTGGCAAGATGGGTTCTGGAGCTTCGGGTGTTTCAGGAGAGGGTTCGAGACAGCGCGAAAGAGCATCCGCCTTCTGGTTCTTGGTGGCTGGACGATAGGAGATGGCCAGATTAAAACGTGTGAAGAACAGCGCCCAACGGGCTTGACGAGGGTTGAGACGTCTCGCCGACCTCAAATACTCCAGGTTCTTATGATCTGTAAAGACCGTCACCTGGTGCTGGGCTCCCTCAAGCCAATGCCTCCATTCCTCCAGCGCTAGCTTGATGGCGAGGAGTTCCCTATCCCCCACATCGTAATTTCTTTCGGCTGGGGTGAGCTTATGCGAAAAGAAGGCGATCGGGTGCAGTTTGGCAGGGTCCCCGAGACGCTGGGAGAGAACAGCTCCTACCCCTACAGAGGACGCATCCACCTCCAGGACGAAGGGTTGGGTGGGATCGGGGTGACCCAGGACTGGAGCTTTAGAGAAAAGTGCCTTGAGGTTCTGAAAGGCCGCTTCGGCCTCTGGAGACCACAGGAGATTCCGGGGTTTACCCTGAAGGAGAGCAGTGAGGGGGGCAACTGTGCGACTGAAGTTCCTGATGAACCGACGGTAAAAATTTGCAAAACCCAGGAAACGTTGAAGATCTTTGATATTGCGTGGGGTCGGCCAGTGAAGGACTGCCTCCACCTTGACGTCATCCATGGCCACCCCTTGCGGAGAAATGATGTAGCCCAGGTAGCTCACCGACTGAGTGTGGAATTCACATTTCTCTGCCTTCACTCGCAGATTGTTTTGAAGGAGACGTTGAAGAACCTGTCTCACCTGGGTTGCGTGGGAAGGTAGATCGGGGGAGAACACCAGAATATCGTCCAGATATACTACCACAAAGCGCCCCAACATGTCCCGCAGCACGTCATTGATGAAGGCTTGAAAGACTGCTGGGGCATTGGCCAGACCAAAGGGCATTACCAGATATTCGTAGTGTCCCGAGCTGGTACTAAAGGCGGTCTTCCACTCATCCCCTTCTCTTATCCGTATCAAGTTGTAGGCGTTGCGGAGGTCCAATTTCGTAAACCAGCGAGCCGAGCGCAGCTGTTCCAGCGCTGAGGGTACTAGGGGTAGAGGGTAGGCATAGCGCTTAGTGATGCGGTTAAGGCCTCGGTAGTCGATGCAGGGTCTCAGTGAGGAATCTGACTTTGGTACGAAGAAGAAGCCTGCTGAGACGGGAGAGGTGGAGGGTCGGATAAGGCCGAGCTGGAGGTATTCCGAAATGTACGCTCGCATGGCAGCATCTTCTGTAGGTGATAGGGGGTAGAGCCTGGCTTTGGGTAGGGGTGCCCCTTCTTCGAGTTCGATCATACAGTCGTAGGTTCTGTGTGGGGGTAGGAGGGTGGGTAAACCTTCTCCAAACACCAGGGCTAGGTCCAGATATTCTGGAGGGACATTGGGAGGGAGGGACAGCTTCTCTTGTGATAGCTGGACCTCTTCCTCCTGCGTGCCCAGACGATGGAGACAACGTTTAAAACAGGAGGGTGACCACTTTAGAAGCTCCTTCGAGGTCCAGGAGATGACAGGGTCGTGAAGGCGGAGCCAAGGCAAGCCCAGGATGATCGGGTGAGTGAGGGAATCCATGGGAAGGAGGGAGATGGACTCTTCATGAATGGCACTGACCTGTAAGCGCAATGGAGAGGTGATCCGGGAGAGTATGCCTGTTCCCAAGGGTTGTCCATTAGCTGCTGTGACGAGGCGCCGGGTGGGCAGGCGGACGCAGGGGATCTTCCAGGTGGTTACCAGGTCTTGGGAGATGAAGTTCCCCTGGGCACCAGAGTCAATTAGTGCTAAGAGATAGAGAGGTGTGTCAGGGAGATGCAGGACGACGGGTAGAGTGAATGAAGAGGCAAAGGAAGTCGTACTCACCCGGGGTGTGCCAGTGACAGCTCTGGCGCGGTCTGTGGGTCTGGGTGGAGGTGCTAGGGTACATTCAGGACGGCGGTGTTGATCCGACCCGCAGTACATACATAGCCCTAGAGTGAAACGCCGCTGCCGCTCCTCAGGTGTCAGGTGGGTCCTGCCGATCTCCATGGGTTCGGGCAAAGCCACCGTTGGGAGCACAGGGAGAGGCGGGGGGGCTAGGGGGCGACCCCGGGACGCACGGAACTGATCCAGGCGAATGGCCAGAGCGATAAGTTCATCCAGTGATAAATCCGAGTCCCTACCGGCTAGCTCCCTCTGTAAATCAGCACGTAAGCCCCGACGAAAGGAAGGTATGAGAGCCTCCTGGTTCCATCCCGTCTGAGCAGCTAGTGTGCGAAACTGCAGAGCGTAGTCCGCCGCGGGTCGGTTCCCTTGACGTAAGTCGAGGAGCTGTTCTGAAGCAGACTGACCATGGCAGGGATGTTCGAAGACCGCTCGGAAGGCGTTACGGAATCGCTGATAATCCTTGGCCTCCGGTCCTTGCTGGAGCCAGATGGCGGTAGCCCAATCCAGCGCCGGGCCGGTGAGGAGAGAAATAATCAGAGCAATGCGTGCAGAATCGGATTCGGGTGGAGAATGAGTGAAATATAAGTCCACCTGCAGTAGAAATCCCTTGCACTTATCTGGGTTACCGTCATATTTTTCCGGCAGTGCCAGCTTGTACCCAGCAGAGGTCGCTGACGCTCTGGGTGGACTGGCTGGGAGTGGAACGACCTCCGCGGGGGGCGGGGGTGGCGCAGGCTGTTGGAGCTGGGTGACCTGTAGAGTGAGTTGATTCACCGCCGGGATTAAAGTCTCAAAAGCCTGTTGGCGGTCAATCAGATGGGTGACCGCACGGGAAATCTCCAGTAGACCATCACGGAGCTCGGCTAGCGGAATACCGAGATCCGGGTGAGAACCAGGCACGGGTTGTGACGCTGCTGGATCCATTCTGCGGCTAAGCAAACTATCACGGACGCGCTGAAAAGATGGCGGACCCAAGCGCAACGTACAGATAGTAGCTTTATTATAACAAACGGCAGGCAAAAACAAGGTCAGACGGTCCAGGTTCGGTACACAACAATAATCCAAACAATGCCAGAAGGGAT
>JAUZSU010000189.1:21558-45405 GCA_034780255.1 Parotocinclus maculicauda
GCAAAGAGTGCAGCGAAACGAGACGAGCCATTGGATAAATGCTGGGCTTTGTCCCGCCCATCGGACGCTCAGCGTCTATGGGGGTCTATGGGGCAGAGGGCTGGCCTCGGCTGGCCCGGACGCTCAGCTTCTGCATGATGATTGGGGGATCTGCCTGAGGCTGAATCCCTTTTTAATTGAAAGCGAAATGAGCTAATCATTTTATGATGTAGGCAGAAATTGAGCTTCCCCTCCTTGAAAGATCAGCATCTGCCACTGCTTCAAAAAATAGAGAGGTCTGTAATTTTTTATTGTAGGTACACTGGAGATAGAATCTAAAATGCATCTAGAAAACCGCAATGTATGACTTTTGAAGTAGTTAGTTTAAAATGTATTGCATAAAATAAGTAATTGATCACCTAACAACCAGCAAGAATTCTGGTTCTCACAGACCTGTTTTTCTTTAAGAAACCCTCCTCTTCTGCCCTCATTACTTGTATTAATTGCAGTTGTGTAAACTCCTTACCTGTATAAAATACGCCTGTCCACACACTCAATCAATCACTCACATCCCAAACTCTCCCAAATGACCAAAGAGCTGTCTAAGAACACTAGGGACAAAATTGTAGACAAGGCTTGGATGGTTTACAGGACAATAGGCAAGCACCTTGGTAAGAAGGCAACAACTGTTGACGAAATTAAAATGGAAGAAACACAAGATGACTGTCAGTCTTTCTCGGCCTGGGACTCATACAAGATCTTACCCAGTGTTGTAAGGTTGATTCTGGGAAAAGTCAGGAATCAGCTCAGAACTACATAAAAGGACCGGGTCAATGACCTCAAAAGAGCTGGGACCATAGTCTCAAAGATGACTGTTAGTAACACAATACACTGACATGTATTAAAATCCTGTAGGGCAAGCAAGGTCTCCCTACTCATGCCAACAAATGTCCAGGACCATTTGATGATCAACAAAGACCATCTAGATGATCCAGAAGAGGCATCTGAGAAGGTCATGTGGTCATATGAGACCAAAATAGAGCTTTTTGGTATGAATTCCACTCAAGAATTCATGTTTGAAGGAAGAAGAAGGATGAGCATAACCCCAAGAACATCGTCCCAACTGCAAAGTATAGGGGTGGAAATATCATACTTTGGGGGTGCTTTTCTGCAAAGAGGACAGGACGAAGGAGAATAGATGGTCATGTATCACAAGATTTTGGCCAACAACCTCCTTCCCTTAGTAAGTGCATTGAAGATGCGTCATGAATGGACCAGCATTACCCAAAACATACAGCCAGGGCAACTAAAGAGTGTCTCCGTAAGAAGCATTTCAAGTTCCTGGTGTGGCCTAGCCAGTCTCCAGACCTAAACTCAATAGATAATATTTGGAGGGAGCTGAAGCGCAGTGTTGCCTAGTTACACCCCCGAAACCTGAAAGATCTGGAGAAGACCTGTATTGAGAAGTGGACCAAAACTCCTGCTGCAGGGTTTTCAACTTGGTTAAAAACTACTGGAAACATCTGACTGCTGTAATTGCAAACAAAGATTTTTGTACCAAATGTTTTTCTATTGTATCAAATACATATTTTATTCATCAAAATGCAAATTAATTTAGATTCTGTCTCTCACAGAATCTAAAAAAAATATGTTCAGACCAACACAAAAAACAGGTTATTTAACACAAATTCAAGCTTCTGCCATAGTCATATCAGTCTGCTGATCTAAATCGCATGTGGCATGCGCTTAAGTTGAGAGACACACAAGAGGACTTAGAACTCTGGACAATCTGGATACATTCTGTAAAGAGGAATTACCCTGCTCTATATTCTCCAACCTTATAAGTGATGTTTTACTGGCATATGGAGTTTGTACAAATTATTAATTGTATATGTTCCAATAAGCGTGACACATGGTTTTGTTAAAACTAATGATGAATGAGGGTTTATTTACTCAGACTAACTGCACTACATTTTTATTATTTTTTCTTGTGAGATTTAACTAATTCACCTAAAGGTAAATCTCTTCCAACTCTGTTTACTCATCTGTACAAGAGGTGTCACTAATTAGGAATGTATTTGCACATTTCTGCATGCCCTCTGTGATTGGCTGCCTCAACAGCAAGTAGGCAAATAAACTAACTGTACCAATTGGGAAAAGGACCAAGTAAGAGAAACAACATAAATAAAAACTCATTAACTACTGATCCAAATGTACACTAATATACTGGATTATTGTCATTAAATCAATAATGAATTGCGTATTAATCATTACCTGCCTTAAAAAAGCTGGTTTAATTCCAGCTTACTTTGAGTAAGATAAATATATATTAGTGATTTTAAAAAAGGAATAATTAAGTGAGTATTAAAACAATTACTTAAATAAGATCCTACCAGATATAGGTAACAGCTTACGGCTATTAAGTGCAGGATAAATAAAAAATTTTTTGCGTGTTATGAAATGATTAATTACATATTACATTACGTCAGTTGTGTCAAGACAGTTACTGGAATAGAGGCAGATTAATCAAAGACATTAGCTGTTATAGGACCATAGTGAATTTGCAGAACAATTCGGTGTGGAATCAAGCAGTGCTGGCACAGGTGTCATTCATCTTTAACATTTATGTCCTGGTTTACCTCTGTAATGTCACAAACCCCTGATTGAGTTAATGAGTGATGGCAAAAATGTGAATGTATTTTAAAAGGAGCTGGAATTAAATTGATATCACACTGTTATTACAGAAGAAGAAGTCATAAGCTCAAAAAATAAACTAATCAGCTTAGGAAATGTGAAACCACTCATATTACCAGAGAGGTAATGCTCAGTGGAATTGAAATGCTGAAGGATTTCTTCATTTTGATTGGTCAGTGGTGGTTTTATAGTTTTATAATGTAATAGGTTGACTTTAAATGGCAAATACAGTGGGGCAAATATGTAGTTGATTCACTGCCGAATTTGCAGGTTTTCCTACCTACAAAGAATGGGGAGGTCTGTAATTTGTATCATAGGTACATTTCAACTGTGCGAGACAGAATATTTTTTTTAATCCAGAAAATCACATAGTATAATTTTAAAATAATTAATTAGCATTTTAATGCATGAAATACAGGTACGTATTTGATCACCTACCAACCAGAAAGGATTTTTGTCTCTTACAGACCTGAGGCGAAAGGTCATGTGGGAGAAGGACTGCACCATATTGAAGGGAGGATAGATGGAACATGTATCGTGAGATTTTGGCCAACAACCTCCGCAGTAAGAGCATTAAAGATGGGTCTTGGCTGGGTCTTACAGCATGATAATGACCCGAAACACACAGCCAGGGCAACCAGAGTGGCTCCATAAGAAGCATTTGAAGGTCCGGAAGTGGCCTAGCCAATCTCCAGATCTGAATCAAATAGAAAATCTTTCTTTGGAGGGAACTCACATTCAGTGTTGCCCAGTGACAGCCCTGAAACCTGAAAGATCTGGAGAAGATCTTTAATGTATATTCTGTTTTTGTATTATATAAAATACTTATTCCATGCAATAAAATAGTAATTAATTATTTAAAAAAATCATACAATGTGATTTTGTGGATTTCTTTTTTTAGATTCTGTCTCTCAAAGTTGAAAAATTACAGACCTCTCCATTCTTTGTAAGTTGGAAAACTTGCAAAATTAGCAGTGTATCAAATACTTATTTTCCCCACTGTATGATTTGTATAGCATGCTCTTTAAAATATTACAAGTTTATCTGAGAAATTATGTGCACTATATTGTAGTGGTATACTCTTTGTGTCGCACAGTAAAGCACCCGTTAAACACAGAATATTTGGTGACAAAATAAATGCAATAATGCTGAATACTTGAAGTTTAACACTTAACAGCAGGACATGTTCAATTTACATCACATCAGTGGCCACTACATATATCACAAAAGATCAAATGTTTAGCCCAGACACGATGTTAAGCAGAGAAGTTAATTTTCTCTTTTACCCAATGTTAGAATTTGAGGTTCCAAATCATCATATCCTTTAAAAACCAATATTTTGTGACATTTCTCCATTAAAAAGGGGGATATTATATCTACACATTATAATATTAAAAATATAAAAACAACAAGATATCTGATTAGAAACAACAATTATCACAATGTGATTACCTGGTTTGGATAAGTGATCAGCCCATTTAAGTAACCATTACAAACTTGCTTAGTTCAATCACACTCCATAAAGATCACAAAGATGTTGAAGAGAATTACCAAACACAACACGTAAACCATACTACACATGTGGAGCATGTTGATATATCATTTTGGGGTGTTTGGGAACTGGGAAATTGGTCAAGATTGAAGGGAAATGGAAGGTCCTAAATACACTCCAATTCATTATGAAAATCTCCAGCCCTCAGCAAGACAGATGAAGATGAACATGTGGTTTACCTTCACAAAAAGTACCATAAACACACTGCCAGAAAACAACATAGATTCATAAGCACAGGAATGTGAATGTCCTTCAGTGGCCAAGTCAGAACCTTGCCCTAAATCCAAAATAAAATCAGTGAATGTACTTGAAAAGAGCCGTCCTATTGGTCCTCAGCATGAAGCTTGACTGAAGTTGAACAGTTCTGTATAGAGGAATGGGAAAATATTCCATAATCCAGGACACACCATGCCATTTTTCTGAGACAAGCTATGTAGAGAAGGTAATTATAATCAAGTGATTATAAACTTTCATACCCATCTTATTTTTATATGGATTTTAAGAGCCACGTTTTGTAGGTCAATCAGTGTTTCTCAAAGTATCAGGGGAAATTTCCAAGTAATTAACGTTTTTAAGTTCAGCAAGTTTTAGTATTGTAGATATATGAGAGTTTACTTATAGTTAACCATCTATACTTTCTGCCTGTTTTTAATAAACAGCTAATCTACAATACAATATTTGTATAAGATTTTTATTTTCTTGTAGAAGTTATAATAAGGAATAATACTGGGTGTGTGTCAGATTGGGTGTTTTGAATGTGAGGTAAAGTACATGAATCTGTCAGTGTTATGGTTTAGATACAGTGGGGGATTAAAGTCTGACAAAATGCTTCTATTTTATAGTTTTCTCAAATGTATAAGATGTTTTTCTTTTCTTTTTTTTCTAGAATGATGAAAGTTACAGCGGGAGGCAGAGCTTTCTTATACAAAGCCCTCAAATTATGGAACAGTCTTCCAATAAATATTCGGGACTCAGACAGTCTCAATGTTTAAATCTAGACTCAAGACTTATTTGTTTAGTCAAGCATTCAGCCTGTAGTTATAGTTTTAGTCCTTGATATGTAAAGGTACCAAAGATCATGTTTAATTAATTTCCTGTTTCTGCCGAGGTTTTTACTCCAACAGTGAACTGTTGTGGGAGATAATATCAGACGGAATGACCAGCCATGCCAAAAATGCCCACTCCTCCATCTTTACATACAAATATTGCATGTTTTCATTTAAATGTTTTAATGTATAATGTTAATTAAAATGACGATTGTTTTTCCCTTCTGTTTTTCCCTCTGTGTCTCTTCAGAGTCTGGTCCTTCTCAAGGTTTCTTCCTCTTAATCTCAGGGATTTTTCCTTTCCACTGTCGCCATTTGGCTTGCTCATTAGGGACAATAGAATCTAATTTGTGACAATGTTTATGTAAAAATGAAAAGCTACTTTGTGACATTGTATAATGTCTATACAAATAAAATTAAATTGAATTGAATTTTCAAATATAATGACCTTTGCTACACAGCCTTGCTACAACTACTTTTATGATGAAGATCAAAGAGTGCCATGTCATGGACTGTCATAAGCTTTCCTCCACAATCACCTAACATAAACCCCATCTAGCATTTAAGGGGCACTTGAAGACAGAAAAAGACAAGCATTGAGTAAAATTACTACATGATCTCTGGAATGTTGTAAAACAATGCAGGAAAAACATGGATCATCAGAGTTTGTACAAAATTGTAAAGCCTTTTCCAGCTCATGTACATGTCAAGTGGGACATGCAATGTACTAATACATTCTGAAGAGTGTCTATTTTTTAAAGCTTTTACTTTTCACTCAAATTTGTACGATGATTATATAATTTATAATCAAAAGTAAAATAAAACCTAGTACTCAGTTCAAGAAAACTCAAAACTCACTAGTGGTAAGGGCAGTGTGGCTTGTGGATTTGTATAAATAATGTATGTTTTCTTGATTGACTAGTATTACTACTGAAATATCATATTGCATTGTATCATATCTTATTATTCTCAGCTGACTTGACTGTAGCAGCATTGCCTGGTCTTGATCTTGAACTCTCTGGCATTGTAGAAACAACATAGAATGGGTCACAGAGTCTTGGATTAATTAACACGAGAAACTCCCACTTTTAGGATGTGTGCTGGTGCAGCAGAGGCTAATGTTTTTTCAGCACTGTTTTCCACAGGGATAGGTTTGCACTCATCTTTGATAGTTAACCCTGCCTGACCTCGCACTGACTCCCACACCACCGCCTCCCTGCTTCTTATTAGATCCTGTCCACCCAGCTGACTATCCCGCACACGTGCAAACACACACACACACACACACACACACGCACGCACACACACACACACAAAGCAAGCTCGTCCACATGGATGTACACACACACTAGCACACACGCACAAACAGGGTACATAGTCATTTTAAAGGTGTCCAAAATAACCACATTTTCTAAACGTTCTCGTTATAAACATTAAAACCCTTTTGCTGGAAGCACATTCCAATCCAATAGTCAGGGTACTGTTTTACAAGCATGTGCTAAATTACTTAATATACCATACAGTTTTAGAGTGTATTTAGAACCACATCAAGGTGAATGGTCACACCTAGCAGGCAATCTCATCGCTAATATCCAATAACTCACTATGCTGATAATTGCCCATTAAACAGACAAGTGGAAAGGGATTTTAGGGTGCAGAGAAAATCATCGAGCATCGATTTTTTGATTAGTGTCTAGAACATATTGTCACTTCAGCTTGGTTATTTATGATAATGACATCCTGCTGAAAATGTAAAAAAAATTTTGCATACTGGGGCCATATAATGGTCTGAGATCCTGCTATACAGCTACTTTATAGAATCCTTCTCTGTGAGCCTGTGGGTGTATTGAAAGGGCGTGGACTCCGGGCATCATTTAAAGTCATTGTCCGTTACAAATTGCCTCATATGGTGGTGCACATTGAATCAGGACCATCCATGTGCATAAGTTCTTGAATTTGATGTCTGCCTTGGTGTCCATTTGTCAAGTAGTGTCTACCAGAGAGACAATAACTAAGGCAACAACACTAGCCTTAGGCTCAGCCACTGGGGCATCCTTACTAAAGGACACCAGGCAGCTACCACCTGCATCTCCCTATGGAGCTCTCCCCCAAACACAAACACGCACACACACACACCACCCAGCCGTTCCTGGGTCGGCACTGCTTAACCCTACATCTAATCCTATCCTTAATAACTAGGAATTTACAATGTTACATTTGAGGATCAGCAAATGTCCAAGGACAATTAAAAAAGGTTAAATCGTTATATAATTGTGATGATATATGTTATTATATATATATTAATAAATAAACGGCACAAGCAAGCCCACATTGACATAAACACTTATTGTTAATCAACCATCAGTTTTCCCCAACATGATGTCAGTGAAGTTAAAATATATTTATTTTAATTGTAGTTGCCTAGATAATGTGGCTGTAAGAATGTATGACATTTTAAAATTTAAATGAATTTTGTTTCAAAATTACTTGGGTTTGCTGTTCTGTGCAATTCATTATCACTTCTTACCTATCACTTATTATTAGGATATTACTAACAGCGTTTTATATATATCATATATATAGATATATAGATATATCAGCTTTTGTCCATTGGCTTCCCACAAATAATTTGTTCTTTACTTAGTCATGACTAGTATGTATATATATATATATTGTTGTAGCGAGCGTTAAAGTAAACTTTGCAGTCCTCTAATCCGCTGTACGACAGGGTTTTCAGCTCAATACTGCCCCCTACAAGTCAAACTGTGTACTGACGTTGAACAATTTGCCTAGTTTTTTTAGGTAGTAGTTGTTGTTTGTTTACATACGTTTGCATTTTCTTACATTATTTATAATGTAAAAACATTTCAATTACTTAATAAAATAATATCTATGAGTAAGTTTAAAATTTTACTTTATATATCACAATCTGATTAATATATATCTGATCTTGTGTATGTTTTAAATTCAAAATATAAATTACAGTATATTATATAGGATATGTACACTGTTTACAAAACTTTACTACTGAATTGAACCCTAATTTTTGTGAGCAGTGTAAATCCATTGTTCAGGAAAGCAAATACATGATAATTCAAATGACACTCCAATTACCAATGTTAATGCTATTTTACCCTCTTTGGAAATAATAATCCTAACAGCTTTTTGACTTTTGACTGACTGGCTTTTGGAAAGTTTATGAATTTTCCTGGTGGTTCATAAAACCTTTAGTGTACATAAAGATATTCATATGTCAGCTGCAGCGACAAGGCTGCTGCAAAATGTGAACAAGTCACACTAATTCATACCCCTCAACGGAGGCCTCATTCGTCTTCAGTATTGTGGCCCACTTTATTAGTAAATTAGTCGTGCATTTGTGAACGCAGTTTTAAGTATACTGCTCAAAAAAATAAAGGGAACACTTGGAGTTACATTGCGTTGTTTAAGTGTTCCCTTTATTTTTTTAGCAGTATATTTTAAAATTTAATCAAGTTAATACAAGAATTATAATATTTTACAGCCTGTTATTTTATTATCCATTCTAATAATTTTCTGCTCTTTTCTGTTTGTATATATACACTACTCGCAAATATTAGGGGATATTTCAAAACTAATATGAAGAGGATCTCACAAGTTAAGTGGGGCACTCTCATCCAGTTTGATATGCTTCTGTATACTCCCAAAAATATTTCACTTGCTACTCAATCACAATAATTGAATTTGCGTCTCATTTGTGTAATCAAACAACTTTATTTGACTTTTCCATTTGCTTTTCTGATGATCATGTTTAATTTAAAAAAAAAGTTAAATACTTCTATAATACATAATCGTTTTATATTCATTTTGAAAATTCATTTTGAAATATCCCCTAATTTTGTGAGCAGTGTATAGATACATATGGAGCAGAGTTTTCTAAAAATGGAAAATTAAAAAATAAAATAATACATTAAAACGTATTGTGTGTACATATTGTGTGTATATATCCTCAGTAGTGGTTTCTCGCAATTTGACTATGACAGAAGCTATATATATATATGAAACCACTACTGAGGACAACAAGCAATTGAGTAGCCGTTTGAAGACCGCTACTGACAAAGAATCCTCAACAAATGTTATGGCAGCCTTCTTCCTACCAATAACTGGCATTTACATTTACAGCATTTAGCAGACGCTTTTATCCAGAGCGACGTACAACTTATACAATCTTACAATCCAAGCAATTGTGAGTTAAGTGCCCTTGCTCAAGGACCTAACTGTGGCAGCTTGGCAGAGGTTGGATTTGAACCCTGGATCTTCTATTCTAGAGTACAGTACCTTAACCGCTAGCCTACTACAGTCCCACCCCTTTAAGATCCAGTGGCAGCAGAAACTGTTAGAGGATTATTCTTATAGACGAGTTGAGTTCTGCACCTGGGCGTTAGACCAACATCAACGAGATGCCACATGCATACAGGGCATTCTGTTTGGTGACAAGGTCAATTTTAATGTAGTGGTGAGGTCAATCGCCAGAACCTAAGGAAAACCAAGTCGTAGGTGATGGTGGTGTGAGGTGGAATATGGGGCACACATATAATGCTCAGCGTTACCTGACAATGGTACAGGAAACAGTGTTTCAATCCATTCTGACTGAAGATGGCAGTTTCTCCTGTTATTCCCCTGTTATTACCACACTATGAAGCATGTGTTTATCAGTGGCTAGATATTCAATTCCCTGGTCATTGGATTGACCGATGTGGACCTGTGGAATGGCACACATCATGGAGGCTTGTGATCAGGGATTTTCTCCAGAGATTTTCATGCGGGTTTATAATGACTGGATCCTGCACCTTTAGCTCTGTGTTCAGGCAACATTCCCAGTTGTTGCAACTTTGTGTGTGAGTAATTTTTTTACTATGATTTCTGAGAAATTCTGTTATAGTTTGATATGATACATGACCATCTTCCCTTTGGATAAAAACCTGCCCTTGATCCAATATGGTGGCTTTCAACATGGTAATTTTCCCCTTTTGTTTCTGAATTTAAATGATTTCCTGTGTTTTTAAATATATAATATTTCTCTATGTAGTGTTATGTTCCTTCATCAGGGTTTGATGTGCAAATTATGATAAATATTATTCTTCCTTAGTGAGTACACTTTAGTTTTTTAAAAAACAATGTCGGTATTTCACATAAGTTTTTCTTCTGTCAATTCTCATTTGCTTTATAAAAATACTGCAGATTCAAACAACAGCATCATGAAAAGATGAATACGTACCCATAATTCAGTTTTACACAGCTGGGATCTGAGCTCTAAAGAAGATGCGATGTGGACAGCACGTGTTGTGAGAACACATCAGCGCTAAAGAGGACCAGAAAGAAAAGCTAGTCCTTGTTAAAGTTTGCTTACAAAAGGAATTCAAAAAGAAGTAAGTTCAGTTGCAGTTGGTTTACTTTCAAGTTCACTTTTAGCCATTACAAAAGGTTGAAAAAGGTGAGCTTTGCTGCCTGACACCTCAAATTGTCAAGTTAATGAATTTATTGAGGATTGAGCAAGGGCCATGTGATTTCTGATGCATACATGCCATGTTCTGTGGTCTAGCTAAGTGAACTAAGTAAAGAACAAAATGATTTTATTACCTTTGGGGTTTTAATGATAGAGTCATGCTGCAGATATGACTATTTCTCAATAAAATGTTTTTTAAAATGGTTGTCCACTTTGACAGTAAAAATGTAAAATTAAAATTAAAATTAGATTATTTTCTTTTAGACTACTCACCCATTCTTTTTCACATTGCACCCTTTAATTTGACAACCTAATAATTTGACAAATTTGCAGAGCAATAAATATTATTTAAGAATTACTTACAAACATGGAAAGAAGAAACATTGAAATATTTTTTAAATAGCTTAAACATTTTGCATATTAATTACTGTCGCACACACTTAGTCCTTGGTCACGTTGCTAAAAAACCAGTGCCTATTTCAGTTTGAATTTGGGGTATCGAAGTATCGAATACATATATAAAATATCTGCTGAAGAGTGAGCATGTGTGGGAATGTCAGTGGTGGAGAATTGAGTAACAGTTCATACTTCAGTAAAGACATTTATAAAATTGCTTAATATTCGGCAAACGTTAGAAAAATGACGTTTTAGATAATAAAAAATTTATATTTTTAAGAAAAGCGCATAATTACTGGCATTACTAGCATTCTCTTGTTTGTGCACCTTCCATTTCACTGAACTGCATTGAGTTTTCTCGTTGATAAATATAGAGAATATATACTGCTGAAATAAATTTGGGGATATTTAAAAATTATCACTCTGTATAATCACTCTACTTAACAGTGTGGACTCTGCGTTTTCCTCTGTGACCATCTTTACAAATCCTTGAATGTTGGTTTCCAAAAAGTAATATTTTTGTCCTATCTAACCGCAAAATCCAGTTCCAATAAAAGTCCCAATAGCATCTGTTAGATGGTAAGTGTAAATTCAGACACTTTCTTTTGTGGTAAGAAGAAAACACTGGTATACAAAGTAAGAAAATTTCCATGCTTTCCAATTATCTTTCTTATTTTTTGTGTCCAAATAATTTTAGATTACTACCTAATAAACCTCCTCCAAGAGCCCAAAATGCTCTTTCTCTGCCAGATTAATTACAGCTTTGACTGTGTTAAATTTCTTTATGGTTACCCCTTCAGTGGAAATGGACCTGATTTACAAAGATCAAAATACTTTTGTCTTAGTTGTATTTTATTTTATTGTTATTGTACATTGCCATTCAAATTACAAGATCAGTTCCATTTTATATTATGATCCTAGAACCCTAGTTAAAAAAATGTTTACTATAACATGATGTAGTTTTTATTCAAAATGAAAGAAATACATTAAATTCTATTAGAATATATATGAATATACATTTTTTTATTTAACTGTTAGTATTTACGTAACTCTATTATAAATACAATGTAAGTATTTCAGTTAACATTAAGGCCACCCAAGAAGGATGGGTCCCTTTTTGAGTCTTGGTTCTCTTTTGGTCCTCAACTTTTAGAGAGTTGTTCCTTTCCACTGTTGCCCTAGGCTTGCTCAATTTGGAATTGGCCTTTTAAGATAACATCATGTTGTGAAGCTGCTGTGAGACAATGCACCATTGTAAAAAGCACTATATAAAGAAATATGACTTGACCTGACATGGTGTCTTGTACAGGTAAATACAGAACAAATTAATATGGGAAGATTGTACTCAACTTTAAATATTGCTATTTTTATGCAACCTGTACAGTACAGATTTTTACAAGGTAAATATTTCTGTTTTAAAATTGTTTGTGTTTGTTTGTGCTGGTTATTTGTGACCTATATATTCTCACATCTTTGTGATGACTTCCAAAAAATAGTAATCATTCCAAACATTTTAAGCACCAGGTTACCTTTGCATAATGATATGCCATAACCTCTGACTCATACAGGAAAAAAAGAAAACAGCAATTAAGTGTTTGATTTAAAGGATCATAAAGGCCGACTGAACTCCACAGGCTCAAACAATGAAGAAGAAACTGAGCCAAGAGGAGACATTCCTATCCCAGCTGCAGACCAAGCCTGATCGACATGCTAAATTCCAGAGCATGAATCTGGATGAGCCCTGAGGCTGACAAGGTGCAGCGATGGAGGAGTGCAGAGGTTCAATTTTCCTGTTTGATGCTCTGTGACTTCTTGACACCCTTGTGCTTGTATCTCACTTTCACGTGTGTGTGTGTGTGTGTGTGTGTGTGTGTGTGTGTGTGTGTGTGTGTGTGTGTGTATGTGCGTGTGCACACAAGCTTCTGAGTTTGTGTGTGTCTCCCTGTCCAGACTTATCTTTCTCTCAACTTGCTTCATGCCAGGTATGATTCTCAGAGTCAGCATGGATGGACTGGAGGCTGGAGATGGAGGCCTGAGGCTGCAGACTGAGGTGCACAGGGGTGATAGTAATAATGTGGTTTATTATGAGCCTCTCACTCCCAGAATGAGGTTCGGTGTATCTCACACGCACTCAGGGTTCAAAGCAGGGTCAAAGGTTCTGTGCTTTTTGCCGTCAACCAACTTAGAGCCTGCAGGAGCCAGACTCTTAGATGACAGCCTGGAGAGAAGAAATTGAATCAAAGAGATTGAGAGTTACCACTTATTCTGTGTTTTAAAAAAATCCAAGATCTTCTATAGTAGAATTGCTTACCAAAACAATTGTTTTTCCTACTAAACTATGCAGACAAAAGGTTGTTTAGAATGTTCTAAACCAAAAGTGCATTTAAAACAAAACAGGAACTGATGTGGCTTCTCTGGATAAAGAGAAAAAAGAGGTTTGAGGTTTATTGGAAATTAAATCCTGTTCATTGCTGCTTCAGCAGAATACCAAATGATGAGAGAGTAAGAAAAGTGACTGGGAGATGCAGAGGCTCCATTCTAAAAGCTCTAACTCTTTGAAATACATTACATTTCAGTTTACAAAGTGTCAGCCATTGCATCTTTAAATATCATCAAAAGATGTCCATTATTCAATCAATAAAATGTCATTCTTTCATTCAGTCAGTATTACGGCAGACAGCCATTTGTAATATATATATATATATATATATGAGACCTTTAGGGTCATTTCTTCATGTCTACATCAAAGATTATTCTTCTTGTGATATTTGTCTGAGGCCTGCAATAAAGATGAGCCAGACTCATGAAAAAGAAGAATGCACCTTTTCTGGCCTAACTTGTGACTGGGCATCTCTGGTCACTGTCCATTAGCTTTACCTGGCATTGCCCACACAATAGGCACACTTTGTTCGATCATGTTGGAGACACACTGCGGTAGGCATGGGGGCTGGTTAAGGGGCTTTGATCCCTTGCCGTATGCTCACTGGGGTGTACCATGTTGGAAAGCTGATCGTCTGATATTTCGTTCTTGGAGTGCTGATGTTGTCAAAACTAGATAAAGAAAGAGTGAAAGAAAAAAAATAGAGTTATTTCAAAAATCTGCTCATTTTGAAAAGGTGTACCTTTTTTATTTAAAGTGTCAAGTTACCAAGCATGAGAAACACACCACTTTCTTTATTGTTTTATTGTTTTACTTTAAAAGAAATGTCTCATGTGAACAGATGCTGATGATGTTTTTGTTGTTCAAAAAAGCAATGTGGTCTAAATCCATCTGCGTGTTGTTATATATGGGCAATGCATCACTTGTTGTTTGTTCATGTTGTACTTTTACTGCTATTCCTTTGTTGTGTGGTATGTTTGTGTATGTGTGTGTTTATGAGTGCCCTTGTGTAGAGTGTCCATTCTGTCATGCGGAGGCATGGCACACTCTCACAAACAAAAAATATTGCAAATACAAGCATGCTTGTGTGTTGGCCTCCAGGATAGGTACAAATCCCACCTTATATGTCATATTTTTTAATTGTTTTATTTTTTTTGAAAATGCAGTTGAATATCTATTCTTGACAAACCAAACAATTCAATTGCATGATTTCAAACTTTTATCACGATATTCTCTTCATACTGCTTAGTTTTCCAGGTAACAATGCTGTCCTCTTAGAGCAGTCACATCAATGACTGTTAATTGACATTTGAATATTTAAGCAACAAAGTTTTACGAGGTCTCCCAATGGGCCTTTTAGTAGCACTGATACCATGTGCTCACTGTCCCATGATGTCATGAATGGTAGCAAAGGGAATCATCCCAGCTTGTATTACAGAGTAAATTATGGTGGACACTAAGAGGTGCTTCTTGCAATGAACTGAAGAAAAGGTTGGACAAAAGGGTTCATTCTGTAGGAGGACAATGAGGGAGTTTAGAAAGGACACCTGAGACAAGAAGCACACTGAGAACCTGTCTCAGTGGACAGTTTGTGGTACTGGGATGAAACTATATACTGTACTGTATTTTTCAATACATTCACACATACATTTGCAGTATATAAAACAATTGTCATTGTTTTAATTGTGAAAACAAATGTAATATAAACAATTATGAAACAATTATGTTTCTATTAGCACCATTTACAGTTTTGCATATATAAACACCAAGGTGCTTAAAACAGTAAAAATGTCTTGAGCAGTGATATAAAAGTATCATATTAAGTAGCAATTGGTGGTCAAAAATTATTTAAGGCTGTTTACAGAAGTACAGAATTTGAGGGCAAAAAGTTATTAAAACATCTGTTTTGTCACATTGACTGCACTGACATTGAACAGGTTGATAAAGGTCGATATCACTGCATTTAATTAATGTATCAGCTAGACTTTAGATAATGGTGGTCATGAACTGTGTTCATGAGACTGATATATCTTGGGTAATTACAGAAAATGGCAGAATAGGAAGAAAAGAAAAAAAGGAAGGAAGGTTGTGACTTTGGAGTTTAGAAACCTATGAGAAAATGTGTTTCCTCATAGCATTGTCAACAAAGTCCTAATCACTGAAATAAAGCAGAATATTTTTAAACATCCATTGTATATAGCATAATATACTATATGTTCTTGTTAGTGTAAATTGCTAAAATAAATGTTTTGCTAATTCAGTGGCTGTCCAAAGTCTACATAAAATTGTGTCAAATCAAAAAAATCAACTCAAGATTATTTATAAATTATTTTACAATTAATACCACCTTTAATGTGATATATGTATATTCTGTGCTATTCAATTGAAAAACAAACTGAAGCGCAATGCAATGAAATGCAAATAATAATTAAATCAATGTGGCTGCATGAGTCAATAAAAAGTAATGTGGCTGCACAAGTCATGCACACCTGCCGTCAATTAAAGTAATGTGGATTAACTAAGTTGCATCTGACAGAAATAGCCATGGTTCGCATTGAGCTTACAAAGCATCAAATGGATTTCATTTCTGAAAGATATCAGTCAGGAGAAAAAAATAGTTACAAAGCATTAGATATACAGTACCATGGAACACAGTGAATTTGGTCATCATCAAGTGGATAAAATCGCTTTGCTATAGTTTCATTTTATAATTTTCTACTGCCGTTTCCCATTTTCTTTTTTTAGGTAACTTTTATGGTGATTTTTTATTGACTTTTCATCTGCCCTTTAATTGACACTGTGTTAAAGGTGTATGAGGATCTACAGCAAGACATCTACTCGGCTGAATCACCTGTGCCCACACGTGAAATCATCAATCCACAACCTCACCTAAAGCTAAGTGCATATAATTGATTAATTATATTAGCAGTAACATGGCTTCTCCCGCGCTTGTTCCCTGTGCTGAGTGTGGCATGTTTAGTTATTCTTCTTCAGTCATTAGTGTAAATTTGGTTTGTGATAGGTGTAGGCTTGTGTTCTGGGCATAGTTAGTGCCTACACCAAAGGCACCATGTTACTTGATTCTGTTTTGGATACTCAAGCTGCGTTAATATATAACCTTCCACACTTAACGTTTAATACATCTACAGAGCTCGATCAAGCAGAATGTGTATTTCGCTTAAACCTGGATATAGTTGCTCCTGCTAGAGTCAAATATATTTGAGAAAAAAGGGTAGCACCTTGGTATAATGACCACACTCGTACTTTAAAGGAAAGAGTTTGCAGTTTAGTACGCATGTGGTGACGTAATAAATTGGCGATACTTAACCTATTAAAAACCATGATGACCATTTGGGAATCGGGTGCTTTAAATCGCCTACTGATGGGATGGAATGGGATGTAGGCGGACAGAAATAAAGTAAAAAATATGTTCACAAAATATTTGGCAGTTAATGAGTTAAGATCGCTTGGAGGGATAAAAAAGCTAAATCTGTGTATTTATACTTAATCATACAGAAAAATAAGAATAATCCTATATTTTTATTTAATACAGTCTCCATATTAACTAAAACATCACAGAAACGTTCTCTGAAATTTAGGATGGTAACTTTCTTTAACAATAAGATTTAGGCAAAAAATTCAATGTTCATCAAATCACCCATCTGTTCAGCAACCTTCCAGGTGCTGCACTAGTTCTGATGTCTGTTTAATTTGCACTAAATCTAGACTAGAATCATTTACCCCAATTACTAATACTGCTGTCGAGCTCATTAGATCCAAGTCCTACATATTTACTCAAATAATTAATACCCAAAACCCCTATTTATTATTTTAAATTAATCCCTTACCCTTGGTGATGTGCCAAAATACTTTAAATGAGCCATAATAAAACCCCTGATAAAAAGCCAAATTTTGACCCTTGTGTTAGATCAATTTTGAATCTACCCTTCTCTCCAAAAATGAGAGATATGAATGAACTTAGAAAAAGCTGTCTATCAGCAGCTCTGTATTTACCTCCAAAATAACGGTATCTATAAAACATTTCAGTCAGGATTCAGGTCTCATCATAGAACGGAATGGCATTAATTAGGGTACTTAATGATCTATTAATATCATAAGATAATGGGCGTGTTTCTTTTTTTGTTCTATTATATTTAAGTGCAGCATTTGATACTATCGATCATGATATCTTACTTAAAAGGCTATAAAACACTATAGGTATTAAGGGACTGGCACTTTCTTGGTTTAAATACTATCTGACCAACAGGTATTAGTCCCTCGGGGGTCTGTGCATGGCCCACTATTACCCTCTACATGCTACCTTTAGGCTAAATCATTCCTAAACATGTCAATAGTTTTCACAGCTATGCAGATGATACACAGCTGTACATATCAGCAGATTCAAATGACAACCTTGCCATTAGTAAGATTGAGAAATGTGTTAAGAAAGTAAAAAATTGGATAATTTCAACTCAGATAAAACTGATGTTTTATTAATTAGATTGTGGAAGATAGTTTGGCTACTACATGAATTGCTTTCTTTTAGTTATGTAATATTGCTAAACTTAGAAATATCATTTCTTTTCAAGATACTGAGAAACTGGTTGATTTTGAGGTTGGATTACCTAGGATTAGTAATGCTTTACCAGCTGAATGCTCTAATAAATCTCCAAACAAACTTCACCTAATGAAAAATGCAGCAGCTCGAGGACTAACTAGAACTAGAACATTTGATTATATCTGTCATGTTCTGTCATCTCTACACTGATTTCCAGTTCAATTTAACATTGATTATAAAAATACTTTTTGTAACGTATAAAGCTCTACATGATCTGGCCTCACATTATCTGAGTAAACTCTTAGTCTTACAATCCAGCTGGTCTACTTCATTTACAAGGTGCAGGGCTTCTTTCAGTTCCTAGAATTAAAAAAAAGTCACAGCAGGGGGAAAAGCTTTCTCATACTTGGCCCCCCAGCTATGGAATAAACTTCCTACTTTAGTTTGAGATTCAGACACTCTTAAAATTTTTAAGTCTAGGCTAAAAGCATTTTTATTTATGCAGGCTTTTGGTTAGATTTAGACTGGGACGCATGACTCAGGTTGGCTCTTGCATCTTGGTTGTGTTAACTTCTGGTTCTTGCTCTAATAGCTACACAGTAGTCTCATGCTGTGTCCTCTTTAGAAGACTGCCCTGACACTTTCTTGACTTTCCTGGGTCCTGCAGGATATTTTGTAGGCCTGAAATGCAGTGGCAGGAATGCAGTAGTTTTTGTGATACAGTGATTTTCATGGCAGGGAATGACTTTGCAATTCATTGCAATACACCTGATCACACTTCACAGCAAACTTTCAGATAACCATTCTTAAAACCTGTGGCCATGAATGTAGATTGTTATTAGATAGTACAAACTATATGTGAAATATTTTATATTTAAACACAGTGCCACAATGCACCTGCACACTCCATTTGAGGATCTCTGAAAGAGACAGTACATATATTACTGCCCATTAGGGTGAGTGAGTTACAAACGTGTGCTTTGTGGATGCTTTGTATACAATTAGGGTCAAGTCACATGGGCATGCTAGCGAAAACAGTGTGTATATATGTACTTACTCGGCAGGCTGCACAATGGCTAGCACCTCATAGCAAGAAGGTCCAGGGTCCCTTTTGGCCTTCATAAATGCCTGGCTTTTTCATAGATTCAAGAATTCCCTCAGATATACAGTGTTCCCTCGTTTATCCAGGGGTTAAGTTCCAGGACCAGATAAACGAAAATCCGCGAGGTAGGGACGCTATATTTATTTAATTATTTAAACACTATTTAAAACTTGTCATGTTGGCAAGCAGTGACTCAGGCAGGCGATGCTCCAGTCTTACTTCTCGTTTTTGATGCATATTCATCCGCTGAGTAAATACGTACTGTAAATCGTAATATTTAATGATTTATAACATTCCTTTATTGTTAGAATTAATTTTTTTTACAAATTTTATACATTTTGTGTTTTTTTATCTAAAAGTTCATCAAATACATGCAAATGTATACTTTAACTATACCACACGTAGTACACGTAGTGCAGATCGAGTTCCGCAAAAACCCGCTAAACAGTGAAAATCCGTGAAATATTTTTTCCATGAATATTTTTTAAAAACCCGCAATGCACCGAGTCCGCAAAAGGTGAACCGCGAAGTGGCGAGGGAACACTGTATTGTTCTATATTGACATATCTGCAGTTGCTGCAAACTTTGTGACTTGAATCTTCCATTCCCATACATTCCAAAGGTGCTCTGTTGAATTGAAATTGTGTGACTGCAGAGGTCATTTTAGTACAGTGATATACTAAATCTGTGATATATACTAAATCCTGTGATATACATTGTCATGTTCAACAAACCAGTTTGAGATGATTTTTCACTATGTGACATGGTGTGTTATTCAGATGGGATCAGCAATAAGAAGATATAATGTGGATATACTGTGCTCATAAAGGGATGGTCATGGTCCCCATTTAATCTAATTTAGGAACCACAGCTTAGGTCGCAAGATGGCAACAAACCCTAGAGCAGTGGTTAGAGAAAATAATATTTGTCCCTTTTCATATTCTGACATCACTAAACAAACGATAAATTTATGGGGTTTTTTTTATATGGAAATATTTTTCCAAGAGCAGCATGGTGGCTCTGTGGGTAGCACCACTGCCTCACAGCAAGAAGGTTCAATCCCAGGGTGAACTGGCCTGAATCCTTTCTTTGTGGAGTCTGTATGTCCTCTCTGTGTTTACGTGGGTTTACTCCGGGTACTCTGGTTTCCTCCCACAGTTCAAAGACACGCGTGTTACGTTAATTGGTGTCTTTAAAGTGACCCTTAGTGTGTGACTGTGTGTGTGTGTGTCCTACGATGCATTGGCGCCTCATCTAGGGTTGTTCCTGCCCTGGCGCCCAGAGATGCCAGGTGGACACCGACTGGCCCATGACCCTGAAGTGGAAGATAATGGATGGATGGATGGAAATATTTTTCCCAATTTAATGTGGACAACTGGGTAACATAAAATGAACATGATGCATACCCAGGTCAGTCTTCTCTAAAGTCAGTTTGACCACAAGATGTGTTTTAGCTGTATAGAGCACAACAATTTTGATTCTAATCATTTTCCCAGGATAAAATATGTTAATATATTTAATTATAAAAGGTATGTTAATTAATCTATAATTGATTTACAGATTTACAGACATTATGATTAAAGAAACAAATGGAATAGACAGAAGAGTCATCACAGTTACAGTCAGGGGTGAATGAACAGCGATGTAGCCAGTGCACCTGCATTAAGCCCTTTCCACTTGTGGGCCTGCATGCTGACATCAATGTGTGGTCGATTTCTAAGAATGAATTGGCTCTATGACAAACTGATTAAAGCTAGAATTCCTATTACTAAATAGCCTATATAAGAACAGTATACAAAGGTTTGGTTACTCCACCTAAAGTACCAGCTCGTAGTTTGCAAAAAATGCACTATTGTGCGGTCCTTCATGATTTTTGTTTTTGTTTTGTTCACTTCTAGTATCACTTTTACTTGTAGTATCTAGTATCATCACTTTTTGTTTCTTTCTATTTAGTTTTAAAAGTCCCTGCTTAGTTATTAGATGAATCAATGTGCCTTTATATTGTATAAACCAAAAAATAAGCCCAGAAGAGAGAGTAAAGTAAAATAATTAAAAGCTCCCATAATTAGATAATATTTTACAGCTCATCTTGATCATTTTAATGCAACTACTAGCCAGATAGCTAACCATCAGCTTTATATGTTGAATTGTTCTTCACTTGGATGGTAATGACTGCTATGCATTTGCAAATAGCAATTATTTGTGAGAGTTAAATGTTCATTTATAATTACACAAGTTTTTTGTCTGTTCGGTCATCTTAAAGAGTTAAGCACAGTAATACTCACCATGCAGGCCACTGGGGAATTGACTGTTTATTAAATATTAAAGGTGTGTGGCAGCATGCACATGCAAATAAAGTGCATTTTTACAATGGCAGTGTACGACCTAAATTTAATGTCTGCACTCTGGCCAATTGTGACAACATTCTATTTAAGTTAATCTAATCTAGTTGTGTTTACTGCAGTATAAAGAATGAAACAAATTAACTACATAATTTACAGAGACTGCTTGAGTAAACATTTACAAATTCTCCAATCTATTTTAACTTTAGCACAGCTTGTTCATATGTAAGTGACATTATGGAAAGTATTACTTATGTTGCTGTATTTGGGATGATGATGTTTATTTTTCAGAAATCATGTGCATTCATTTTTCCCACCACCTATGGTGCACCTAAATATAGTCAATAAAAATGAGCTATTTTGGTTTCCAGAGTTAATTTTCAAAAATAAGAAGACAAAACTAAACTATATATGTATCTATAATGCATTAATTATTAATTATGGAAAAAAATAGTTTATATGTATTGTTGGCAATATAAATGTAGCATATCATGTGTTATATTTATAACAGTTGGTATACAAGATTTATACAAGCTCCTTAAAAAATAATTACTTACAAGTTAGAATTGTCTGATATCTGTTCATGCTTAAATAAGTTTTTAACAAATGGTCAGACTTTCAGTAATTTCCAGGATGTTGAGTTTTACATGATATGCCAACCAATGAATTGTTCCTTTCTAGATAATTTCTGTCTTTACGATTATGTCGTAGTATCTTAATACATAACAGTCATGATGACAGCCTCTCTTCCTGTCTCTTCTACTCTTCTCTCTGTTGCTAAATCATTATTCTAGATTTGTTGTATAAAATATCATTCCTCATGATATCATACCACAGTGTAAATGTATATTCATGCATAAGAGAAAGTCACAAATAGCTATAACAGTAACAAGAGTAATAATAATAAACACAAATCCTTACAACTGAAAAAATCTGATTTCTTACAGCCTCTATCTAGTCTAAGCTAATCTTCTATAAGCAAATCTCTCTTTCTCCAAGTCATCCTCATAGTTATACACAAGAGAGATCATTATGAGACAGATACTTTGTTATTAATACAATAGTTAATATCACTTTGCTGTCAGGTGTGTCTAATAATTGGTGTGTCTTTATCACCAGTACCAATCAGGGGCAGCCAAGGGATTGTTCTGTGGCTATTGTGTCTATTGATTTGTCAACAATTTCCCTGTATTGATTTCTCTTTGTTATTTCGTTCTCATCCTAGTCATTTTAAATAATTGATGAGGGACTCTTAGCTTTCCATACTCAGACATGTCATGCACTGTTCTGATCACTGTGCCATAGCTCTAATGAAGCCATGAAATACTAAGCTGTGCAAAATATGTAATACTGTGCCATGATGTTGGTTTGGGTAAACTTTTAATTTAACTTTCAAAATTAAACTTAGTTTCACTGAATACTTTAATTAAAATCTCACTGTGAATGAATGGTTATTAAAAAAAAACAATCTGGAACATAAAATCAGAATAATAATGTGGCATAGTGATCTAAAGTCACTGACAGCCTTTATCATAGGAATACGGTAAAACTCACTCGACTGGAAGCTTGCTGCTGTGCAGGAAAAAAAAAGTTTAGAAAAACAAATAGCAGCGATAGGGTACTGAAGAAATTTCCATCTGCATGTGGTTTGCATTTCTCCAAATCCTTCCATGCATTCTCCTAGGCCCTCTTGCAGAGCAATTCTCTGATATGCTGAGAAAAAGTCACGGAAATCCAGGCTTAAATGCATCAAGAAGACTGCGCCATTGGGCAATATGCATCAAAATCAAGTCCATCTTTTATTAAAACATTAAAAACCTCTCCCCCTTTGGAATTTTTCAAAGGCTCCCTTTAGGGAAACTGCGTTGGAAATTAGGAAAGTAGGCTGAAGTAATGAACTGCATGCCATCTGTTGGAATATAAATGGTTTTAAGGACCAGTCTATTGTTTGCTATAAGTGGGTGCATACTACTAGTGCATTTTACAATTCAAACAGACAGATTAATCAGAATGATTCTGATGACTGGCAACTCATTATTGTTTTTTTGTTTGGTTGGTTGTTTTTTGTTTGTTTTTTGTTTTTGAGTAGTCAAGAAGGGCAAAGTACAATAATGTGTAGCTGCCATGGTGTGCTGAGTGCAGCAGCAAACTTCTCTTTAATAGTTTTGGCCCCTGCATATGTGGGATGTAGCCAGTGAAATATTAAGTACAGTCGATTTCGGTTAATCGGACCACATCAGGACGCGATCGTTTTGGTCCTAATAACCGGCTGGTCCGATTAAACAAACATGCCCTATGTTACAAGACGGGACGTGC